>JAZGUH010001050.1:0-110163 GCA_037893225.1 Hippasteria phrygiana | reverse complement strand
TTTGACAGGCATGGATCAATAAATAGACGGTAACATGTACACAGATGTTGGCCGGAAAGAAAGTAAATATTGCGAGGTTTGAATTTTCTCCACAAGTTTTAACTCTAAGAAGCCGCCGATAATTGCAACATGTAGCGCCAGATCTAAGCTATCCATACATGTCAAAATTACTGAATTTGGTTGATATTTCATGCAATTATGAATGAGTAAAGCAAGTCCATACCCCAGGGAATTTGACAGGCATGGAGCAATAAATAAAAGGTAATCTGCTCACAGATGGTGGCCGGGAAGAAAATAAACATTCCGAGGTTTGAATTTTCTCCACAAGTGTTAACTCTAAGAAGCCGCCGATAATTGCAACATGTAGCGCCAGATCTAAGCTATCCATACATGTCAAAATTACTGAATTTGGTTGATATTTCATGCAATTATGAATGAGTAAAGCAAGTCCATACCCCAGGGAATTTGACAGGCATGGAGCAATAAATAAAAGGTAATCTGCACACAGATGGTGGCCGGGAAGAAATAAAACATGCGAGGTTTGAATTTTCTCCACAAGTGTTAACCTCTAAGAAGCCGCCGATAATTGCAACATGTAGCGCAGATCTAAGCTATCCATACATGTCAAAATTACTGAATTGGTTGATATTTCATGCAATTATGAATGAGTAAAGCAAGTCCATACCCCAGGGAATTTGACAGGCATGGAGCAATAAATAAGACGGTAACATGTACACAGATGTTGGCCGGAAGAAAGTAAATATTGCGAGGTTTGAATTTTCTCCACAAGTGTTAACTCTAAGAAGCCGCCGATAATTGCAACATGTAGCGCCAGATCTAAGCTATCCATACATGTCAAAATTACTGAATTTGGTTGATATTTCATGCAATTATGAATGAGTAAAGCAAGTCCATACCCGAGGGAATTTGACAGGCATGGAGCAATAAATAAAAGGTAATCTGCTCACAGATGGTGGCCGGGAAGAAAATAAACATTGCGAGGTTTGAATTTTCTCCACAAGTGTTAACTCTAAGAAGCCCCGCCGATAATTGCAACATGTAGCGCCAGATCTAAGCTATCCATACATGTCAAAATTACTGAATTTGGTTGATATTTCATGCAATTATGATTGAGTAAAGCAAGTCCATACCCCGAGGGAATTTGACAGGCATGGAGCAATAAATAAAAGGTAATCTGCTCACAGATGTGGCCGGGAAGAAAATAAACATTGCGAGGTTTGAATTTTCTCCACAAGTGTTAACTCTAAGAAGCCGCCGATAATTGCAACATGTAGCGCCAGATCTAAGCTATCCATACATGTCAAAATTACTGAATTTGGTTGATATTTCATGCAATTATGAATGAGTAAAGCAGTCCATACCCCAGGGAATTTGACAGGCATGGAGCAATAAATAAAAGGTAATCTGCTCACAGATGGTGGCCGGGAAGAAAATAAACATTGCGAGGTTTGAATTTTCTCCACAAGTGTTAACTCTAAGAAGCCGCCGATAATTGCAACATGTAGCGCCAGATCTAAGCTATCCATACATGTCAAAATTACTGAATTTGGTTGATATTTCATGCAATTATGAATGAGTAAAGCAAGTCCATACCCCAGGGAATTTGACAGGCATGGAGCAATAAATAGACGGTAACATGTACACAGATGTTGGCCGGAAAGAAAGTAAATATTGCGAGGTTTGAATTTTCTCCACAAGTGTTAACTCTAAGAAGCCGCCGATAATTGCAACATGTAGCGCCAGATCTAAGCTATCCATACATGTCAAAATTACTGAATTTGGTTGATATTTCATGCAATTATGAATGAGTAAAGCAAGTCCATACCCGAGGGAATTTGACAGGCATGGAGCAATAAATAGACGGTAACATGTACACAGATGTTGGCCGGAAAGAAAGTAAATATTGCGAGGTTTGAATTTTCTCCACAAGTGTTAACTCTAAGAAGCCGCCGATAATTGCAACATGTAGCGCCAGATCTAAGCTATCCATACATGTCAAAATTACTGAATTTGGTTGATATTTCATGCAATTATGAATGAGTAAAGCAAGTCCATACCCCAGGGAATTTGACAGGCATGGAGCAATAAATAAAAGGTAATCTGCTCACAGATGGTGGCCGGGAAGAAAATAAACATTGCGAGGTTTGAATTTTCTCCACAAGTGTTAACTCTAAGAAGCCGCCGATAATTGCAACATGTAGCGCCAGATCTAAGCTATCCATACATGTCAAAATTACTGAATTTGGTTGATATTTCATGCAATTATGAATGAGTAAAGCAAGTCCATACCCCAGGGAATTTGACATGCATGGAGCAATAAATAGACGGTAACATGTACACAGATGTTGGCCGGAAAGAAAATAAACATTCCGAGGTTTGAATTTTCTCCACAGGTTTTAACTCTAAGAAGCCGCCGATAATTGCAACATATAGCGCCAGATCTAAGCTATCCATACATGTCAAAATTACTGAATTTGGTTGATATTTCATGCAATTATGAATGAGTAAAGCAAGTCCATACCCCAGGGAATTTGACAGGCATGGAGCAATAAATAGACGGTAACATGTACACAGATGTTGGCCGGAAAGAAAGTAAATATTGCGAGGTTTGAATTTTCTCCACAAGTGTTAACTCTAAGAAGCCGCCGATAATTGCAACATGTAGCGCCAGATCTAAGCTATCCATACATGTCAAAATTACTGAATTTGGTTGATATTTCATGCAATTATGAATGAGTAAAGCAAGTCCATACCCGAGGGAATTTGACAGGCATGGAGCAATAAATAAAAGGTAATCTGCTCACAGATGGTGGCCGGGAAGAAAATAAACATTGCGAGGTTTGAATTTTCTCCACAAGTGTTAACTCTAAGAAGCCGCCGATAATTGCAACATGTAGCGCCAGATCTAAGCTATCCATACATGTCAAAATTACTGAATTTGGTTGATATTTCATGCAATTATGAATGAGTAAAGCAAGTCCATACCCCAGGGAATTTGACAGGCATGGAGCAATAAATAGACGGTAACATGTACACAGATGTTGGCCGGAAAGAAAGTAAATATTGCGAGGTTTGAATTTTCTCCACAAGTGTTAACTCTAAGAAGCCGCCGATAATTGCAACATGTAGCGCCAGATCTAAGCTATCCATACATGTCAAAATTACTGAATTTGGTTGATATTTCATGCAATTATGAATGAGTAAAGCAAGTCATACCCCAGGGAATTTGACAGGCATGGAGCAATAAATAGAAGGTAATATGCACACAGATGTTGGCCGGAAAGAAAATAAATATTGCGAGGTTTGAATTTTCTCCACAAGTTTTAACTCTAAGAAGCCGCCGATAATTGCAACATGTAGCGCCAGATCTAAGCTATCCATACATGTCAAAATTACTGAATTTGGTTGATATTTCATGCAATTATGAATGAGTAAAGCAAGTCATACCCAAGGGAATTTGACAGGCATGGAGCAATAAATAGAAGGTAATATGCACACAGATGTTGGCCGGAAAGAAAATAAACATTGCGAGGTTTGAATTTTCTCCACAAGTTTTAACTCTAAGAAGCCGCCGATAATTGCAACATGTAGCGCCAGATCTAAGCTATCCATACATGTCAAAATTACTGAATTTGGTTGATATTTCATGCAATTATGAATGAGTAAAGCAAGTCATACCCCAGGGAATTTGACAGGCATGGAGCAATAAATAGACGGTAACATGTACACAGATGTTGGCCGGAAAGAAAATAAACATTGCGAGGTTTGAATTTTCTCCACAAGTTTTAACTCTAAGAAGCCGCCGATAATTGCAACATGTAGCGCCAGATCTAAGCTATCCATACATGTCAAAATTACTGAATTTGGTTGATATTTCATGCAATTATGAATGAGTAAAGCAAGTCATACCCCAGGGAATTTGACAGGCATGGAGCAATAAATAGAAGGTAATATGCACACAGATGTTGGCCGGAAAGAAAATAAACATTGCGAGGTTTGAATTTTCTCCACAAGTTTTAACTCTAAGAAGCCGCAGATAATTGCAACATGTAGCGCCAGATCTAAGCTATCCATACATGTCAAAATTACTGAATTTGGTTGATATTTCATGCAATTATGAATGAGTAAAGCAAGTCATACCCCAGGGAATTTGACAGGCATGGAGCAATAAATAGAAGGTAATATGCACACAGATGTTGGCCGGAAAGAAAATAAATATTGCGAGGTTTGAATTTTCTCCACAAGTTTTAACTCTAAGAAGCCGCCGATAATTGCAACATGTAGCGCCAGATCTAAGCTATCCATACATGTCAAAATTACTGAATTTGGTTGATATTTCATGCAATTATGAATGAGTAAAGCAAGTCCATACCCCAGGGAATTTGACATGCATGGAGCAATAAATAGACGGTAACATGTACACAGATGTTGGCCGGAAAGAAAATAAACATTGCGAGGTTTGAATTTTCTCCACAAGTTTTAACTCTAAGAAGCCGCCGATAATTGCAACATGTAGCGCCAGATCTAAGCTATCCATACATGTCAAAATTACTGCATTTGGTTGATATTTCATGCAATTATGAATGAGTAAAGCAAGTCCATACCCCAGGGAATTTGACAGGCATGAAGCAATAAATAAAAGGTAATATGCACACAGATGGTGGCCGGAAAGAAAATAAACATTGCGAGGTTTGAATTTTCTCCACAAGTGTTAACTCTAAGAAGCCGCCGATAATTGCAACATGTAGCGCCAGATCTAAGCTATCCATACATGTCAAAATTACTGAATTTGGTTGATATTTCATGCAATTATGAATGAGTAAAGCAAGTCATACCCCAGGGAATTTGACAGGCATGGAGCAATAAATAAAAGGTAATATGCACACAGATGGTGGCCGGAAAGAAAATAAACATTGCAAGGTTTGAATTTTCTCCACAAGTTTTAACTCTAAGAAGCCGCCGATAATTGCAACATGTAGCGCCAGATCTAAGCTATCCATACATGTCAAAATTACTGAATTTGGTTGATATTTCATGCAATTATGAATGAGTAAAGCAAGTCATACCCCAGGGAATTTGACAGGCATGGAGTAATAAATAGAAGGTAATATGCACACAGATGTTGGCCGGAAAGAAAATAAATATTGCGAGGTTTGAATTTTCTCCACAAGTTTTAACTCTAAGAAGCCGCCGATAATTGCAACATGTAGCGCCAGATCTAAGCTATCCATACATGTCAAAATTACTGAATTTGGTTGATATTTCATGCAATTATGAATGAGTAAAGCAAGTCCATACCCCAGGGAATTTGGCATGCATGGAGCAATAAATAGACGGTAACATGTACACAGATGTTGGCCGGAAAGAAAATAAACATTGCGAGGTTTGAATTTTCTCCACAAGTTTTAACTCTAAGAAGCCGCCGATAATTGCAACATGTAGCGCCAGATCTAAGCTATCCATACATGTCAAAATTACTGAATTTGGTTGATATTTCATGCAATTATGAATGAGTAAAGCAAGTCATACCCCAGGGAATTTGACAGGCATGGAGCAATAAATAGAAGGTAATATGCACACAGATGTTGGCCGGAAAGAAAATAAACATTGCGAGGTTTGAATTTTCTCCACAAGTTTTAACTCTAAGAAGCCGCCGATAATTGCAACATGTAGCGCCAGATCTAAGCTATCCATACATGTCAAAATTACTGAATTTGGTTGATATTTCATGCAATTATGAATGAGTAAAGCAAGTCCATACCCCAGGGAATTTGACAGGCATGGAGCAATAAATAAAAGGTAATCTGCACACAGATGGTGGCCGGGAAGAAAATAAACATTGCGAGGTTTGAATTTTCTCCACAAGTGTTAACTCTAAGAAGCCGCCGATAATTGCAACATGTAGCGCCAGATCTAAGCTATCCATACATGTCAAAATTACTGAATTTGGTTGATATTTCATGCAATTATGAATGAGTAAAGCAAGTCCATACCCCAGGGAATTTGACATGCATGGAGCAATAAATAGACGGTAACATGTACACAGATGTTGGCCGGAAAGAAAATAAACATTGCGAGGTTTGAATTTTCTCCACAAGTTTTAACTCTAAGAAGCCGCCGATAATTGCAACATGTAGCGCCAGATCTAAGCTATCCATACATGTCAAAATTACTGCATTTGGTTGACATTTCATGCAATTATGAATGAGTAAAGCAAGTCCATACCCCAGGGAATTTGACAGGCATGGAGCAATAAATAAAAGGTAATATGCACACAGATGGTGGCCGGAAAGAAAATAAACATTGCAAGGTTTGAATTTTCTCCACAAGTTTTAACTCCAAGAAGCCGCCGATAATTGCAACATGTAGCGCCAGATCTAAGCTATCCATACATGTCAAAATTACTGAATTTGGTTGATATTTCATGCAATTATGAATGAGTAAAGCAAGTCCATACCCCAGGGAATTTGACATGCATGGAGCAATAAATAGACGGTAACATGTACACAGATGTTGGCCGGAAACAAAATAAACATTGCGAGGTTTGAATTTTCTCCACAAGTGTTAACTCTACGAAGCCGCCGATAATTGCAACATGTAGCGCCAGATCTAAGCTATCCATACATGTCAAAATTACTGAATTTGGTTGATATTTCATGCAATTATGAATGAGTAAAGCAAGTCCATACCCCAGGGAATTTGACATGCATGGAGCAATAAATAGACGGTAACATGTACACAGATGTTGGCCGGAAAGAAAATAAACATTGCGAGGTTTGAATTTTCTCCACAAGTTTTAACTCTAAGAAGCCGCCATAATTGCAACATGTAGCGCCAGATCTAAGCTATCCATACATGTCAAAATGACTGAATTTGGTTGATATTTCATGCAATTATGAATGAGTAAAGCAAGTCCATACCCCAGGGAATTTGACAGGCATGAAGCAATAAATAAAAGGTAATATGCACACAGATGGTGGCCGGAAAGAAAATAAACATTGCGAGGTTTGAATTTTCTCCACAAGTGTTAACTCTAAGAAGCCGCCGATAATTGCAACATGTAGCGCCAGATCTAAGCTATCCATACATGTCAAAATTACTGAATTTGGTTGATATTTCATGCAATTATGAATGAGTAAAGCAAGTCATACCCCAGGGAATTTGACAGGCATGGAGCAATAAATAGAAGGTAATATGCACACAGATGTTGGCCGGAAAGAAAATAAACATTGCGAGGTTTAAATTTTCTCCACAAGTTTTAACTCTAAGAAGCCGCCGATAATTGCAACATGTAGCGCCAGATCTAAGCTATCCATACATGTCAAAATTACTGAATTTGGTTGATATTTCATGCAATTATGAATGAGTAAAGCAAGTCCATACCCCAGGGAATTTGACAGGCATGGAGCAATAAATAAAAGGTAATCTGCACACAGATGGTGGCCGGGAAGAAAATAAACATTGCGAGGTTTGAATTTTCTCCACAAGTGTTAACTCTAAGAAGCCGCCGATAATTGCAACATGTAGCGCCAGATCTAAGCTATCCATACATGTCAAAATTACTGAATTTGGTTGATATTTCATGCAATTATGAATGAGTAAAGCAAGTCCATACCCCAGGGAATTTGACATGCATGGAGCAATAAATAGACGGTAACATGTACACAGATGTTGGCCGGAAACAAAATAAACATTGCGAGGTTTGAATTTTCTCCACAAGTTTTAACTCTAAGAAGCCGCCGATAATTGCAACATGTAGCGCCAGATCTAAGCTATCCATACATGTCAAAATGACTGAATTTGGTTGATATTTCATGCAATTATGAATGAGTAAAGCAAGTCCATACCCCAGGGAATTTGACAGGCATGGAGCAATAAATAAAAGGTAATATGCACACAGATGGTGGCCGGAAAGAAAATAAACATTGCAAGGTTTGAATTTTCTCCACAAGTTTTAACTCTAAGAAGCCGCCGATAATTGCAACATGTAGCGCCAGATCTAAGCTATCCATACATGTCAAAATTACTGAATTTGGTTGATATTTCATGCAATTATGAATGAGTAAAGCAAGTCATACCCAAGGGAATTTGACAGGCATGGAGCAATAAATAGAAGGTAATATGCACACAGATGTTGGCCGGAAAGAAAATAAACATTGCGAGGTTTGAATTTTCTCCACAAGTTTTAACTCTAAGAAGCCGCCGATAATTGCAACATGTAGCGCCAGATCTAAGCTATCCATACATGTCAAAATTACTGAATTTGGTTGATATTTCATGCAATTATGAATGAGTAAAGCAAGTCATACCCCAGGGAATTTGACAGGCATGGAGCAATAAATAGACGGTAACATGTACACAGATGTTGGCCGGAAAGAAAATAAATATTGCGAGGTTTGAATTTTCTCCACAAGTTTTAACTCTAAGAAGCCGCCGATAATTGCAACATGTAGCGCCAGATCTAAGCTATCCATACATGTCAAAATTACTGCATTTGGTTGATATTTCATGCAATTATGAATGAGTAAAGCAAGTCCATACCCCAGGGAATTTGACAGGCATGAAGCAATAAATAAAAGGTAATATGCACACAGATGGTGGCCGGAAAGAAAATAAACATTGCGAGGTTTGAATTTTCTCCACAAGTGTTAACTCTAAGAAGCCGCCGATAATTGCAACATGTAGCGCCAGATCTAAGCTATCCATACATGTCAAAATTACTGAATTTGGTTGATATTTCATGCAATTATGAATGAGTAAAGCAAGTCATACCCCAGGGAATTTGACAGGCATGGAGCAATAAATAGAAGGTAATATGCACACAGATGTTGGCCGGAAAGAAAATAAACATTGCGAGGTTTAAATTTTCTCCACAAGTTTTAACTCTAAGAAGCCGCCGATAATTGCAACATGTAGCGCCAGATCTAAGCTATCCATACATGTCAAAATTACTGAATTTGGTTGATATTTCATGCAATTATGAATGAGTAAAGCAAGTCCATACCCCAGGGAATTTGACAGGCATGGAGCAATAAATAAACGGTAATCTGCACACATATGGTGGCCGGGAAGAAAATAAACATTGCGAGGTTTGAATTTTCTCCACAAGTGTTAACTCTAAGAAGCCGCCGATAATTGCAACATGTAGCGCCAGATCTAAGCTATCCATACATGTCAAAATTACTGAATTTGGTTGATATTTCATGCAATTATGAATGAGTAAAGCAAGTCCATACCCCAGGGAATTTGACATGCATGGAGCAATAAATAGACGGTAACATGTACACAGATGTTGGCCGGAAAGAAAATAAACATTCCGAGGTTTGAATTTTCTCCACAAGTTTTAACTCTAAGAAGGCGCCGATAATTGCAACATATAGCGCCAGATCTAAGCTATCCATACATATCAAAATTACTGAATTTGGTTGAAATTTCATGCAATTATGAATGAGTAAAGCAAGTCCATACCCCAGGGAATTTGACAGGCATGGAGCAATAAATAGAAGGTAATATGCACACAGATGTTGGCCGGAAAGAAAATAAACATTGCGAGGTTTGAATTTTCTCCACAAGTTTTAACTCTAAGAAGCCGCCGATAATTGCAACATGTAGCGCCAGATCTAAGCTATCCATACATGTCAAAATTACTGAATTTGGTTGATATTTCATGCAATTATGAATGAGTAAAGCAAGTCCATACCCCAGGGAATTTGACAGGCATGGAGCAATAAATAAAAGGTAATATGCACACAGATGGTGGCCGGAAAGAAAATAAACATTGCAAGGTTTGAATTTTCTCCACAAGTTTTAACTCTAAGAAGCCGCCGATAATTGCAACATGTAGCGCCAGATCTAAGCTATCCATACATGTCAAAATTACTGAATTTGGTTGATATTTCATGCAATTATGAATGAGTAAAGCAAGTCATACCCCAGGGAATTTGACAGGCATGAAGCAATAAATAGACGGTAACATGTACACAGATGTTGGCCGGAAAGAAAATAAACATTGCGAGGTTTGAATTTTCTCCACAAGTTTTAACTCTAAGAAGCCGCCGATAATTGCAACATGTAGCGCCAGATCTAAGCTATCCATACATGTCAAAATTACTGCATTTGGTTGATATTTCATGCAATTATGAATGAGTAAAGCAAGTCCATACCCCAGGGAATTTGACAGGCATGAAGCAATAAATAAAAGGTAATATGCACACAGATGGTGGCCGGAAAGAAAATAAACATTGCGAGGTTTGAATTTTCTCCACAAGTGTTAACTCTAAGAAGCCGCCGATAATTGCAACATGTAGCGCCAGATCTAAGCTATCCATACATGTCAAAATTACTGAATTTGGTTGATATTTCATGCAATTATGAATGAGTAAAGCAAGTCATACCCCAGGGAATTTGACAGGCATGGAGCAATAAATAGAAGGTAATATGCACACAGATGTTGGCCGGAAAGAAAATAAACATTGCGAGGTTTAAATTTTCTCCACAAGTTTTAACTCTAAGAAGCCGCCGATAATTGCAACATGTAGCGCCAGATCTAAGCTATCCATACATGTCAAAATTACTGAATTTGGTTGATATTTCATGCAATTATGAATGAGTAAAGCAAGTCCATACCCCAGGGAATTTGACATGCATGGAGCAATAAATAGACGGTAACATGTACACAGATGTTGGCCGGAAAGAAAATAAACATTGCGAGGTTTGAATTTTCTCCACAAGTGTTAACTCTAAGAAGCCGCCGATAATTGCAACATGTAGCGCCAGATCTAAGCTATCCATACATGTCAAAATTACTGAATTTGGTTGATATTTCATGCAATTATGAATGAGTAAAGCAAGTCCATACCCCAGGGAATTTGACATGCATGGAGCAATAAATAGACGGTAACATGTACACAGATGTTGGCCGGAAAGAAAATAAACATTGCGAGGTTTGAATTTTCTCCACAAGTTTTAACTCTAAGAAGCCGCCGATAATTGCAACATGTAGCGCCAGATCTAAGCTATCCATACATGTCAAAATTACTGAATTTGGTTGATATTTCATGCAATTATGAATGAGTAAAGCAAGTCATACCCCAGGGAATTTGACAGGCATGGAGCAATAAATAGAAGGTAATATGCACACAGATGTTGGCCGGAAAGAAAATAAACATTGCGAGGTTTGAATTTTCTCCACAAGTTTTAACTCTAAGAAGCCGCCGATAATTGCAACATGTAGCGCCAGATCTAAGCTATCCATACATGTCAAAATTACTGAATTTGGTTGATATTTCATGCAATTATGAATGAGTAAAGCAAGTCATACCCCAGGGAATTTGACAGGCATGGAGCAATAAATAGAAGGTAATATGCACACAGATGTTGGCCGGAAAGAAAATAAACATTGCGAGGTTTGAATTTTCTCCACAAGTTTTAACTCTAAGAAGCCGCAGATAATTGCAACATGTAGCGCCAGATCTAAGCTATCCATACATGTCAAAATTACTGAATTTGGTTGATATTTCATGCAATTATGAATGAGTAAAGCAAGTCCATACCCCAGGGAATTTGACAGGCATGGAGCAATAAATAAACGGTAATCTGCACACAGATGGTGGCCGGGAAGAAAATAAACATTGCGAGGTTTGAATTTTCTCCACAAGTGTTAACTCTAAGAAGCCGCCGATAATTGCAACATGTAGCGCCAGATCTAAGCTATCCATACATGTCAAAATTACTGAATTTGGTTGATATTTCATGCAATTATGAATGAGTAAAGCAAGTCCATACCCCAGGGAATTTGACATGCATGGAGCAATAAATAGACGGTAACATGTACACAGATGTTGGCCGGAAAGAAAATAAACATTCCGAGGTTTGAATTTTCTCCACAAGTTTTAACTCTAAGAAGGCGCCGATAATTGCAACATATAGCGCCAGATCTAAGCTATCCATACATATCAAAATTACTGAATTTGGTTGAAATTTCATGCAATTATGAATGAGTAAAGCAAGTCCATACCCCAGGGAATTTGACAGGCATGGAGCAATAAATAGAAGGTAATATGCACACAGATGTTGGCCGGAAAGAAAATAAACATTGCGAGGTTTGAATTTTCTCCACAAGTTTTAACTCTAAGAAGCCGCCGATAATTGCAACATGTAGCGCCAGATCTAAGCTATCCATACATGTCAAAATTACTGAATTTGGTTGATATTTCATGCAATTATGAATGAGTAAAGCAAGTCCATACCCCAGGGAATTTGACAGGCATGGAGCAATAAATAAAAGGTAATATGCACACAGATGGTGGCCGGAAAGAAAATAAACATTGCAAGGTTTGAATTTTCTCCACAAGTTTTAACTCTAAGAAGCCGCCGATAATTGCAACATGTAGCGCCAGATCTAAGCTATCCATACATGTCAAAATTACTGAATTTGGTTGATATTTCATGCAATTATGAATGAGTAAAGCAAGTCATACCCCAGGGAATTTGACAGGCATGAAGCAATAAATAGACGGTAACATGTACACAGATGTTGGCCGGAAAGAAAATAAACATTGCGAGGTTTGAATTTTCTCCACAAGTTTTAACTCTAAGAAGCCGCCGATAATTGCAACATGTAGCGCCAGATCTAAGCTATCCATACATGTCAAAATTACTGCATTTGGTTGATATTTCATGCAATTATGAATGAGTAAAGCAAGTCCATACCCCAGGGAATTTGACAGGCATGAAGCAATAAATAAAAGGTAATATGCACACAGATGGTGGCCGGAAAGAAAATAAACATTGCGAGGTTTGAATTTTCTCCACAAGTGTTAACTCTAAGAAGCCGCCGATAATTGCAACATGTAGCGCCAGATCTAAGCTATCCATACATGTCAAAATTACTGAATTTGGTTGATATTTCATGCAATTATGAATGAGTAAAGCAAGTCATACCCCAGGGAATTTGACAGGCATGGAGCAATAAATAGAAGGTAATATGCACACAGATGTTGGCCGGAAAGAAAATAAACATTGCGAGGTTTAAATTTTCTCCACAAGTTTTAACTCTAAGAAGCCGCCGATAATTGCAACATGTAGCGCCAGATCTAAGCTATCCATACATGTCAAAATTACTGAATTTGGTTGATATTTCATGCAATTATGAATGAGTAAAGCAAGTCCATACCCCAGGGAATTTGACATGCATGGAGCAATAAATAGACGGTAACATGTACACAGATGTTGGCCGGAAAGAAAATAAACATTGCGAGGTTTGAATTTTCTCCACAAGTGTTAACTCTAAGAAGCCGCCGATAATTGCAACATGTAGCGCCAGATCTAAGCTATCCATACATGTCAAAATTACTGAATTTGGTTGATATTTCATGCAATTATGAATGAGTAAAGCAAGTCCATACCCCAGGGAATTTGACATGCATGGAGCAATAAATAGACGGTAACATGTACACAGATGTTGGCCGGAAAGAAAATAAACATTGCGAGGTTTGAATTTTCTCCACAAGTTTTAACTCTAAGAAGCCGCCGATAATTGCAACATGTAGCGCCAGATCTAAGCTATCCATACATGTCAAAATTACTGAATTTGGTTGATATTTCATGCAATTATGAATGAGTAAAGCAAGTCATACCCCAGGGAATTTGACAGGCATGGAGCAATAAATAGAAGGTAATATGCACACAGATGTTGGCCGGAAAGAAAATAAACATTGCGAGGTTTGAATTTTCTCCACAAGTTTTAACTCTAAGAAGCCGCCGATAATTGCAACATGTAGCGCCAGATCTAAGCTATCCATACATGTCAAAATTACTGAATTTGGTTGATATTTCATGCAATTATGAATGAGTAAAGCAAGTCATACCCCAGGGAATTTGACAGGCATGGAGCAATAAATAGAAGGTAATATGCACACAGATGTTGGCCGGAAAGAAAATAAACATTGCGAGGTTTGAATTTTCTCCACAAGTTTTAACTCTAAGAAGCCGCAGATAATTGCAACATGTAGCGCCAGATCTAAGCTATCCATACATGTCAAAATTACTGAATTTGGTTGATATTTCATGCAATTATGAATGAGTAAAGCAAGTCATACCCCAGGGAATTTGACAGGCATGGAGCAATAAATAGAAGGTAATATGCACACAGATGTTGGCCGGAAAGAAAATAAATATTGCGAGGTTTGAATTTTCTCCACAAGTTTTAACTCTAAGAAGCCGCCGATAATTGCAACATGTAGCGCCAGATCTAAGCTATCCATACATGTCAAAATTACTGAATTTGGTTGATATTTCATGCAATTATGAATGAGTAAAGCAAGTCCATACCCCAGGGAATTTGACATGCATGGAGCAATAAATAGACGGTAACATGTACACAGATGTTGGCCGGAAAGAAAATAAACATTGCGAGGTTTGACTTTTCTCCACAAGTTTTAACTCTAAGAAGCCGCCGATAATTGCAACATGTAGCGCCAGATCTAAGCTATCCATACATGTCAAAATTACTGCATTTGGTTGATATTTCATGCAATTATGAATGAGTAAAGCAAGTCCATACCCCAGGGAATTTGACAGGCATGAAGCAATAAATAAAAGGTAATATGCACACAGATGGTGGCCGGAAAGAAAATAAACATTGCGAGGTTTGAATTTTCTCCACAAGTGTTAACTCTAAGAAGCCGCCGATAATTGCAACATGTAGCGCCAGATCTAAGCTATCCATACATGTCAAAATTACTGAATTTGGTTGATATTTCATGCAATTATGAATGAGTAAAGCAAGTCATACCCCAGGGAATTTGACAGGCATGGAGCAATAAATAAAAGGTAATATGCACACAGATGGTGGCCGGAAAGAAAATAAACATTGCAAGGTTTGAATTTTCTCCACAAGTTTTAACTCTAAGAAGCCGCCGATAATTGCAACATGTAGCGCCAGATCTAAGCTATCCATACATGTCAAAATTACTGAATTTGGTTGATATTTCATGCAATTATGAATGAGTAAAGCAAGTCATACCCCAGGGAATTTGACAGGCATGGAGCAATAAATAGAAGGTAATATGCACACAGATGTTGGCCGGAAAGAAAATAAATATTGCGAGGTTTGAATTTTCTCCACAAGTTTTAACTCTAAGAAGCCGCCGATAATTGCAACATGTAGCGCCAGATCTAAGCTATCCATACATGTCAAAATTACTGAATTTGGTTGATATTTCATGCAATTATGAATGAGTAAAGCAAGTCCATACCCCAGGGAATTTGGCATGCATGGAGCAATAAATAGACGGTAACATGTACACAGATGTTGGCCGGAAAGAAAATAAACATTGCGAGGTTTGAATTTTCTCCACAAGTGTTAACTCTAAGAAGCCGCCGATAATTGCAACATGTAGCGCCAGATCTAAGCTATCCATACATGTCAAAATTACTGAATTTGGTTGATATTTCATGCAATTATGAATGAGTAAAGCAAGTCATACCCCAGGGAATTTGACAGGCATGGAGCAATAAATAGAAGGTAATATGCACACAGATGTTGGCCGGAAAGAAAATAAACATTGCGAGGTTTGAATTTTCTCCACAGGTTTTAACTCCAAGAAGCCGCCGATAATTGCAACATGTAGCGCCAGATCTAAGCTATCCATACATGTCAAAATTACTGAATTTGGTTGATATTTCATGCAATTATGAATGAGTAAAGCAAGTCCATACCCCAGGGAATTTGACATGCATGGAGCAATAAATAGACGGTAACATGTACACAGATGTTGGCCGGAAAGAAAATAAACATTGCGAGGTTTGAATTTTCTCCACAAGTTTTAACTCTAAGAAGCCGCCGATAATTGCAACATGTAGCGCCAGATCTAAGCTATCCATACATGTCAAAATGACTGATTTTGGTTGATATTTCATGCAATTATGAATGAGTAAAGCAAGTCATACCCCAGGGAATTTGACAGGCATGGAGCAATAAATAGACGGTAACATGTACACAGATGTTGGCCGGAAAGAAAATAAACATTCCGAGCTTTTTGAATTTTCTCCACAAGTTTTAACTCTAAGAAAGCGCCGATAATTGCAACATGTAGCGCCAGATCTAAGCTATCCATACATGTCAAAATTACTGAATTTGGTTGATATTTCATGCAATTGTGAATGAGTAAAGCAAGTCCATACCCCAGGGAATTTGACATGCATGGAGCAATAAATAGACGGTAACATGTACACAGATGTTGGCCGGAAAGAAAATAAACATTGCGAGGTTTGAATTTTCTCCACAAGTTTTAACTCTAAGAAGCCGCCGATAATTGCAACATGTAGCGCCAGATCTAAGCTATCCATACATGTCAAAATTACTGAATTTGGTTGATATTTCATGCAATTATGAATGAGTAAAGCAAGTCCATACCCCAGGGAATTTGACATGCATGGAGCAATAAATAGACGGTAACATGTACACAGATGTTGGCCGGAAAGAAAATAAACATTGCGAGGTTTGAATTTTCTCCACAAGTTTTAACTCTAAGAAGCCGCCGATAATTGCAACATGTAGCGCCAGATCTAAGCTATCCATACATGTCAAAATTACTGAATTTGGTTGATATTTCATGCAATTATGAATGAGTAAAGCAAGTCATACCCCAGGGAATTTGACAGGCATGGAGCAATAAATAGAAGGTAATATGCACACAGATGTTGGCCGGAAAGAAAATAAATATTGCGAGGTTTGAATTTTCTCCACAAGTTTTAACTCTAAGAAGCCGCCGATAATTGCAACATGTAGCGCCAGATCTAAGCTATCCATACATGTCAAAATTACTGAATTTGGTTGATATTTCATGCAATTATGAATGAGTAAAGCAAGTCCATACCCCAGGGAATTTGGCATGCATGGAGCAATAAATAGACGGTAACATGTACACAGATGTTGGCCGGAAAGAAAATAAACATTGCGAGGTTTGAATTTTCTCCACAAGTGTTAACTCTAAGAAGCCGCCGATAATTGCAACATGTAGCGCCAGATCTAAGCTATCCATACATGTCAAAATTACTGAATTTGGTTGATATTTCATGCAATTATGAATGAGTAAAGCAAGTCATACCCCAGGGAATTTGACAGGCATGGAGCAATAAATAGAAGGTAATATGCACACAGATGTTGGCCGGAAAGAAAATAAACATTGCGAGGTTTGAATTTTCTCCACAGGTTTTAACTCCAAGAAGCCGCCGATAATTGCAACATGTAGCGCCAGATCTAAGCTATCCATACATGTCAAAATTACTGAATTTGGTTGATATTTCATGCAATTATGAATGAGTAAAGCAAGTCCATACCCCAGGGAATTTGACATGCATGGAGCAATAAATAGACGGTAACATGTACACAGATGTTGGCCGGAAAGAAAATAAACATTGCGAGGTTTGAATTTTCTCCACAAGTTTTAACTCTAAGAAGCCGCCGATAATTGCAACATGTAGCGCCAGATCTAAGCTATCCATACATGTCAAAATGACTGATTTTGGTTGATATTTCATGCAATTATGAATGAGTAAAGCAAGTCATACCCCAGGGAATTTGACAGGCATGGAGCAATAAATAGACGGTAACATGTACACAGATGTTGGCCGGAAAGAAAATAAACATTCCGAGCTTTTTGAATTTTCTCCACAAGTTTTAACTCTAAGAAAGCGCCGATAATTGCAACATGTAGCGCCAGATCTAAGCTATCCATACATGTCAAAATTACTGAATTTGGTTGATATTTCATGCAATTGTGAATGAGTAAAGCAAGTCCATACCCCAGGGAATTTGACATGCATGGAGCAATAAATAGACGGTAACATGTACACAGATGTTGGCCGGAAAGAAAATAAACATTGCGAGGTTTGAATTTTCTCCACAAGTTTTAACTCTAAGAAGCCGCCGATAATTGCAACATGTAGCGCCAGATCTAAGCTATCCATACATGTCAAAATTACTGAATTTGGTTGATATTTCATGCAATTATGAATGAGTAAAGCAAGTCCATACCCCAGGGAATTTGACATGCATGGAGCAATAAATAGACGGTAACATGTACACAGATGTTGGCCGGAAAGAAAATAAACATTGCGAGGTTTGAATTTTCTCCACAAGTTTTAACTCTAAGAAGCCGCCGATAATTGCAACATGTAGCGCCAGATCTAAGCTATCCATACATGTCAAAATTACTGAATTTGGTTGATATTTCATGCAATTATGAATGAGTAAAGCAAGTCATACCCCAGGGAGTTTGACAGGCATGGAGCAATAAATAGAAGGTAATATGCACACAGATGTTGGCCGGAAAGAAAATAAACATTGCGAGGTTTGAATTTTCTCCACAAGTTTTAACTCTAAGAAGCCGCCGATAATTGCAACATGTAGCGCCAGATCTAAGCTATCCATACATGTCAAAATGACTGATTTTGGTTGATATTTCATGCAATTATGAATGAGTAAAGCAAGTCATACCCCAGGGAATTTGACAGGCATGGAGCAATAAATAGACGGTAACATGTACACAGATGTTGGCCGGAAAGAAAATAAACATTCCGAGGTTTGAATTTTCTTCCCAAGTTTTAACTCTAAGAAGCCGCCGATAATTGCAACATGTAGCGCCAGATCTAAGCTATCCATACATGTCAAAATTACTGAATTTGGTTGATATTTCATGCAATTATGAATGAGTAAAGCAAGTCCATACCCCAGGGAATTTGACATGCATGGAGCAATAAATAGACGGTAACATGTACACAGATGTTGGCCGGAAAGAAAATAAACATTGCGAGGTTTGAATTTTCTCCACAAGTTTTAACTCTAAGAAGCCGCCGATAATTGCAACATGTAGCGCCAGATCTAAGCTATCCATACATGTCAAAATTACTGAATTTGGTTGATATTTCATGCAATTATGAATGAGTAAAGCAAGTCATACCCCAGGGAGTTTGACAGGCATGGAGCAATAAATAGAAGGTAATATGCACACAGATGTTGGCCGGAAAGAAAATAAACATTGCGAGGTTTGAATTTTCTCCACAAGTTTTAACTCTAAGAAGCCGCCGATAATTGCAACATGTAGCGCCAGATCTAAGCTATCCATACATGTCAAAATGACTGATTTTGGTTGATATTTCATGCAATTATGAATGAGTAAAGCAAGTCATACCCCAGGGAATTTGACAGGCATGGAGCAATAAATAGACGGTAACATGTACACATATGTTGGCCGGAAAGAAAATAAACATTCCGAGGTTTGAATTTTCTTCCCAAGTTTTAACTCTAAGAAGGCGCCGATAATTGCAACATGTAGCGCCAGATCTAAGCTATCCATACATGTCAAAATTACTGAATTTGGTTGACATTTCATGCAATTGTGAATGAGTAAAGCAAGTCCATACCCCAGGGAATTTGACATGCATGGAGCAATAAATAGACGGTAACATGTAAACAGATGTTGGCCGGAAAGAAAATAAACATTGCGAGGTTTGAATTTTCTCCACAAGTTTTAACTCTAAGAAGCCGCCGATAATTGCAACATGTAGCGCCAGATCTAAGCTATCCATACATGTCAAAATTACTGAATTTGGTTGATATTTCATGCAATTATGAATGAGTAAAGCAAGTCCATACCCCAGGGAATTTGACATGCATGGAGCAATAAATAGACGGTAACATGTACACAGATGTTGGCCGGAAAGAAAATAAACATTGCGAGGTTTGAATTTTCTCCACAAGTTTTAACTCTAAGAAGCCGCCGATAATTGCAACATGTAGCGCCAGATCTAAGCTATCCATACATGTCAAAATTACTGAATTTGGTTGATATTTCATGCAATTATGAATGAGTAAAGCAAGTCATACCCCAGGGAGTTTGACAGGCATGGAGCAATAAATAGAAGGTAATATGCACACAGATGTTGGCCGGAAAGAAAATAAACATTGCGAGGTTTGAATTTTCTCCACAAGTTTTAACTCTAAGAAGCCGCCGATAATTGCAACATGTAGCGCCAGATCTAAGCTATCCATACATGTCAAAATGACTGATTTTGGTTGATATTTCATGCAATTATGAATGAGTAAAGCAAGTCATACCCCAGGGAATTTGACAGGCATGGAGCAATAAATAGACGGTAACATGTACACAGATGTTGGCCGGAAAGAAAATAAACATTCCGAGGTTTGAATTTTCTTCCCAAGTTTTAACTCTAAGAAGGCGCCGATAATTGCAACATGTAGCGCCAGATCTAAGCTATCCATACATGTCAAAATTACTGAATTTGGTTGATATTTCATGCAATTGTGAATGAGTAAAGCAAGTCCATACCCCAGGGAATTTGACATGCATGGAGCAATAAATAGACGGTAACATGTACACAGATGTTGGCCGGAAAGAAAATAAACATTGCGAGGTTTGAATTTTCTCCACAAGTTTTAACTCTAAGAAGCCGCCGATAATTGCAACATGTAGCGCCAGATCTAAGCTATCCATACATGTCAAAATTACTGAATTTGGTTGATATTTCATGCAATTATGAATGAGTAAAGCAAGTCCATACCCCAGGGAATTTGACATGCATGGAGCAATAAATAGACGGTAACATGTACACAGATGTTGGCCGGAAAGAAAATAAACATTGCGAGGTTTGAATTTTCTCCACAAGTTTTAACTCTAAGAAGCCGCCGATAATTGCAACATGTAGCGCCAGATCTAAGCTATCCATACATGTCAAAATTACTGAATTTGGTTGATATTTCATGCAATTATGAATGAGTAAAGCAAGTCATACCCCAGGGAGTTTGACAGGCATGGAGCAATAAATAGCAGGTAATATGCACACAGATGTTGGCCGGAAAGAAAATAAACATTGCGAGGTTTGAATTTTCTCCACAAGTTTTAACTCTAAGAAGCCGCCGATAATTGCAACATGTAGCGCCAGATCTAAGCTATCCATACATGTCAAAATTACTGAATTTGGTTGATATTTCATGCAATTATGAATGAGTAAAGCAAGTCATACCCCAGGGAATTTGACATGCATGGAGCAATAAATAGACGGTAACATGTACACAGATGTTGGCCGGAAAGAAAATAAACATTGCGAGGTTTGAATTTTCTCCACAAGTTTTAACTCTAAGAAGCCGCCGATAATTGCAACATGTAGCGCCAGATCTAAGCTATCCATACATGTCAAAATTACTGAATTTGGTTGATATTTCATGCAATTATGAATGAGTAAAGCAAGTCCATACCCCAGGGAATTTGACATGCATGGAGCAATAAATAGACGGTAACATGTACACAGATGTTGGCCGGAAAGAAAATAAACATTGCGAGGTTTGAATTTTCTCCACAAGTTTTAACTCTAAGAAGCCGCCGATAATTGCAACATGTAGCGCCAGATCTAAGCTATCCATACATGTCAAAATTACTGAATTTGGTTGATATTTCATGCAATTATGAATGAGTAAAGCAAGTCCATACCCCAGGGAATTTGACATGCATGGAGCAATAAATAGACGGTAACATGTACACAGATGTTGGCCGGAAAGAAAATAAACATTGCGAGGTTTGAATTTTCTCCACAAGTTTTAACTCTAAGAAGCCGCCGATAATTGCAACATGTAGCGCCAGATCTAAGCTATCCATACATGTCAAAATTACTGAATTTGGTTGATATTTCATGCAATTGTGAATGAGTAAAGCAAGTCCATACCCCAGGGAATTTGACATGCATGGAGCAATAAATAGACGGTAACATGTACACAGATGTTGGCCGGAAAGAAAATAAACATTGCGAGGTTTGAATTTTCTCCACAAGTTTTAACTCTAAGAAGCCGCCGATAATTGCAACATGTAGCGCCAGATCTAAGCTATCCATACATGTCAAAATTACTGAATTTGGTTGATATTTCATGCAATTATGAATGAGTAAAGCAAGTCCATACCCCAGGGAATTTGACATGCATGGAGCAATAAATAGACGGTAACATGTACACAGATGTTGGCCGGAAAGAAAATAAACATTGCGAGGTTTGAATTTTCTCCACAAGTTTTAACTCTAAGAAGCCGCCGATAATTGCAACATGTAGCGCCAGATCTAAGCTATCCATACATGTCAAAATTACTGAATTTGGTTGATATGTCATGCAATTATGAATGAGTAAAGCAAGTCATACCCCAGGGAGTTTGACAGGCATGGAGCAATAAATAGAAGGTAATATGCACACAGATGTTGGCCGGAAAGAAAATAAACATTGCGAGGTTTGAATTTTCTCCACAAGTTTTAACTCTAAGAAGCCGCCGATAATTGCAACATGTAGCGCCAGATCTAAGCTATCCATACATGTCAAAATTACTGAATTTGGTTGATATTTCATGCAATTATGAATGAGTAAAGCAAGTCATACCCCAGGGAATTTGACATGCATGGAGCAATAAATAGACGGTAACATGTACACAGATGTTGGCCGGAAAGAAAATAAACATTGCGAGGTTTGAATTTTCTCCACAAGTTTTAACTCTAAGAAGCCGCCGATAATTGCAACATGTAGCGCCAGATCTAAGCTATCCATACATGTCAAAATTACTGAATTTGGTTGATATTTCATGCAATTATGAATGAGTAAAGCAAGTCCATACCCCAGGGAATTTGACATGCATGGAGCAATAAATAGACGGTAACATGTACACAGATGTTGGCCGGAAAGAAAATAAACATTGCGAGGTTTGAATTTTCTCCACAAGTTTTAACTCTAAGAAGCCGCCGATAATTGCAACATGTAGCGCCAGATCTAAGCTATCCATACATGTCAAAATTACTGAATTTGGTTGATATTTCATGCAATTATGAATGAGTAAAGCAAGTCCATACCCCAGGGAATTTGACATGCATGGAGCAATAAATAGACGGTAACATGTACACAGATGTTGGCCGGAAAGAAAATAAACATTGCGAGGTTTGAATTTTCTCCACAAGTTTTAACTCTAAGAAGCCGCCGATAATTGCAACATGTAGCGCCAGATCTAAGCTATCCATACATGTCAAAATTACTGAATTTGGTTGATATTTCATGCAATTATGAATGAGTAAAGCAAGTCATACCCCAGGGAGTTTGACAGGCATGGAGCAATAAATAGAAGGTAATATGCACACAGATGTTGGCCGGAAAGAAAATAAACATTGCGAGGTTTGAATTTTCTCCACAAGTTTTAACTCTAAGAAGCCGCCGATAATTGCAACATGTAGCGCCAGATCTAAGCTATCCATACATGTCAAAATGACTGATTTTGGTTGATATTTCATGCAATTATGAATGAGTAAAGCAAGTCATACCCCAGGGAATTTGACATGCATGGAGCAATAAATAGACGGTAACATGTACACAGATGTTGGCCGGAAAGAAAATAAACATTCCGAGGTTTGAATTTTCTTCCCAAGTTTTAACTCTAAGAAGGCGCCGATAATTGCAACATGTAGCGCCAGATCTAAGCTATCCATACATGTCAAAATTACTGAATTTGGTTGATATTTCATGCAATTGTGAATGAGTAAAGCAAGTCCATACCCCAGGGAATTTGACATGCATGGAGCAATAAATAGACGGTAACATGTACACAGATGTTGGCCGGAAAGAAAATAAACATTGCGAGGTTTGAATTTTCTCCACAAGTTTTAACTCTAAGAAGCCGCCGATAATTGCAACATGTAGCGCCAGATCTAAGCTATCCATACATGTCAAAATTACTGAATTTGGTTGATATTTCATGCAATTATGAATGAGTAAAGCAAGTCCATACCCCAGGGAATTTGACATGCATGGAGCAATAAATAGACGGTAACATGTACACAGATGTTGGCCGGAAAGAAAATAAACATTGCGAGGTTTGAATTTTCTCCACAAGTTTTAACTCTAAGAAGCCGCCGATAATTGCAACATGTAGCGCCAGATCTAAGCTATCCATACATGTCAAAATTACTGAATTTGGTTGATATTTCATGCAATTATGAATGAGTAAAGCAAGTCATACCCCAGGGAGTTTGACAGGCATGGAGCAATAAATAGAAGGTAATATGCACACAGATGTTGGCCGGAAAGAAAATAAACATTGCGAGGTTTGAATTTTCTCCACAAGTTTTAACTCTAAGAAGCCGCCGATAATTGCAACATGTAGCGCCAGATCTAAGCTATCCATACATGTCAAAATTACTGAATTTGGTTGATATTTCATGCAATTATGAATGAGTAAAGCAAGTCATACCCCAGGGAATTTGACATGCATGGAGCAATAAATAGACGGTAACATGTACACAGATGTTGGCCGGAAAGAAAATAAACATTGCGAGGTTTGAATGTTCTCCACAAGTTTTAACTCTAAGAAGCCGCCGATAATTGCAACATGTAGCGCCAGATCTAAGCTATCCATACATGTCAAAATTACTGAATTTGGTTGATATTTCATGCAATTATGAATGAGTAAAGCAAGTCCATACCCCAGGGAATTTGACATGCATGGAGCAATAAATATACGGTAACATGTACACAGATGTTGGCCGGAAAGAAAATAAACATTGCGAGGTTTGAATTTTCTCCACAAGTTTTAACTCTAAGAAGCCGCCGATAATTGCAACATGTAGCGCCAGATCTAAGCTATCCATACATGTCAAAATTACTGAATTTGGTTGATATTTCATGCAATTATGAATGAGTAAAGCAAGTCCATACCCCAGGGAATTTGACATGCATGGAGCAATAAATAGACGGTAACATGTACACAGATGTTGGCCGGAAAGAAAATAAACATTGCGAGGTTTGAATTTTCTCCACAAGTTTTAACTCTAAGAAGCCGCCGATAATTGCAACATGTAGCGCCAGATCTAAGCTATCCATACATGTCAAAATTACTGAATTTGGTTGATATTTCATGCAATTATGAATGAGTAAAGCAAGTCATACCCCAGGGAGTTTGACAGGCATGGAGCAATAAATAGAAGGTAATATGCACACAGATGTTGGCCGGAAAGAAAATAAACATTGCGAGGTTTGAATTTTCTCCACAAGTTTTAACTCTAAGAAGCCGCCGATAATTGCAACATGTAGCGCCAGATCTAAGCTATCCATACATGTCAAAATGACTGATTTTGGTTGATATTTCATGCAATTATGAATGAGTAAAGCAAGTCATACCCCAGGGAATTTGACATGCATGGAGCAATAAATAGACGGTAACATGTACACAGATGTTGGCCGGAAAGAAAATAAACATTCCGAGGTTTGAATTTTCTTCCCAAGTTTTAACTCTAAGAAGGCGCCGATAATTGCAACATGTAGCGCCAGATCTAAGCTATCCATACATGTCAAAATTACTGAATTTGGTTGATATTTCATGCAATTGTGAATGAGTAAAGCAAGTCCATACCCCAGGGAATTTGACATGCATGGAGCAATAAATAGACGGTAACATGTACACAGATGTTGGCCGGAAAGAAAATAAACATTGCGAGGTTTGAATTTTCTCCACAAGTTTTAACTCTAAGAAGCCGCCGATAATTGCAACATGTAGCGCCAGATCTAAGCTATCCATACATGTCAAAATTACTGAATTTGGTTGATATTTCATGCAATTATGAATGAGTAAAGCAAGTCCATACCCCAGGGAATTTGACATGCATGGAGCAATAAATAGACGGTAACATGTACACAGATGTTGGCCGGAAAGAAAATAAACATTGCGAGGTTTGAATTTTCTCCACAAGTTTTAACTCTAAGAAGCCGCCGATAATTGCAACATGTAGCGCCAGATCTAAGCTATCCATACATGTCAAAATTACTGCATTTGGTTGACATTTCATGCAATTATGAATGAGTAAAGCAAGTCATACCCCAGGGAATTTGACAGGCATGGAGCAATAAATAAAAGGTAATATGCACACAGATGGTGGCCGGAAAGAAAATAAACATTGCAAGGTTTGAATTTTCTCCACAAGTGTTAACTCTAAGAAGCCGCCGATAATTGCAACATGTAGCGCCAGATCTAAGCTATCCATACATGTCAAAATTACTGAATTTGGTTGATATTTCATGCAATTATGAATGAGTAAAGCAAGTCATACCCCAGGGAATTTGACAGGCATGGAGCAATAAATAGAAGGTAATATGCACACAGATGTTGGCCGGAAAGAAAATAAACATTGCGAGGTTTGAATTTTCTCCACAAGTTTTAACTCCAAGAAGCCGCCGATAATTGCAACATGTAGCGCCAGATCTAAGCTATCCATACATGTCAAAATTACTGAATTTGGTTGATATTTCATGCAATTATGAATGAGTAAAGCAAGTCCATACCCCAGGGAATTTGACATGCATGGAGCAATAAATAGACGGTAACATGTACACAGATGTTGGCCGGAAAGAAAATAAACATTGCGAGGTTTGAATTTTCTCCACAAGTTTTAACTCTAAGAAGCCGCCGATAATTGCAACATGTAGCGCCAGATCTAAGCTATCCATACATGTCAAAATGACTGATTTTGGTTGATATTTCATGCAATTATGAATGAGTAAAGCAAGTCATACCCCAGGGAATTTGACAGGCATGGAGCAATAAATAGACGGTAACATGTACACAGATGTTGGCCGGAAAGAAAATAAACATTCCGAGGTTTGAATTTTCTTCCCAAGTTTTAACTCTAAGAAGGCGCCGATAATTGCAACATGTAGCGCCAGATCTAAGCTATCCATACATGTCAAAATTACTGAATTTGGTTGATATTTCATGCAATTGTGAATGAGTAAAGCAAGTCCATACCCCAGGGAATTTGACATGCATGGAGCAATAAATAGACGGTAACATGTACACAGATGTTGGCCGGAAAGAAAATAAACATTGCGAGGTTTGAATTTTCTCCACAAGTTTTAACTCTAAGAAGCCGCCGATAATTGCAACATGTAGCGCCAGATCTAAGCTATCCATACATGTCAAAATTACTGCATTTGGTTGACATTTCATGCAATTATGAATGAGTAAAGCAAGTCCATACCCCAGGGAATTTGACAGGCATGGAGCAATAAATAAAAGGTAATATGCACACAGATGGTGGCCGGAAAGAAAATAAACATTGCAAGGTTTGACTTTTCTCCACAAGTGTTAACTCTAAGAAGCCGTCGATAATTGCAACATGTAGCGCCAGATCTAAGCTATCCATACATGTCAAAATTACTGAATTTGGTTGATATTTCATGCAATTATGAATGAGTAAAGCAAGTCCATACCCCAGGGAATTTGACATGCATGGAGCAATAAATAGACGGTAACATGTACACAGATGTTGGCCGGAAAGAAAATAAACATTGCGAGGTTTGAATTTTCTCCACAAGTTTTAACTCTAAGAAGCCGCCGATAATTGCAACATGTAGCGCCAGATCTAAGCTATCCATACATGTCAAAATTACTGATTTTGGTTGATATTTCATGCAATTATGAATGAGTAAAGCAAGTCATACCCCAGGGAATTTGACAGGCATGGAGCAATAAATAGAAGGTAATATGCACACAGATGTTGGCCGGAAAGAAAATAAACATTGCGAGGTTTGAATTTTCTCCACAAGTTTTAACTCTAAGAAGCCGCCGATAATTGCAACATGTAGCGCCAGATCTAAGATTTCCATACGTGTCAAAATTACTGAATTTGGTTGATATTTCATGCAATTATGAATGAGTAAAGCAAGTCCATACCCCAGGGAATTTGACATGCATGGAGCAATAAATAGACGGTAACATGTACACAGATGTTGGCCGGAAAGAAAATAAACATTGCGAGGTTTGAATTTTCTCCACAAGTTTTAACTCTAAGAAGCCGCCGATAATTGCAACATGTAGCGCCAGATCTAAGCTATCCATACATGTCAAAATTACTGAATTTGGTTGATATTTCATGCAATTATGAATGAGTAAAGCAAGTCATACCCCAGGGAATTTGACAGGCATGGAGCAATAAATAGAAGGTAATATGCACACAGATGTTGGCCGGAAAGAAAATAAACATTGCGAGGTTTGAATTTTCTCCACAAGTTTTAACTCTAAGAAGCCGCCGATAATTGCAACATGTAGCGCCAGATCTAAGCTATCCATACATGTCAAAATTACTGAATTTGGTTGATATTTCATGCAATTATGAATGAGTAAAGCAAGTCCATACCCCAGGGAATTTGACATGCATGGAGCAATAAATAGACGGTAACATGTACACAGATGTTGGCCGGAAAGAAAATAAACATTGCGAGGTTTGAATTTTCTCCACAAGTTTTAACTCTAAGAAGCCGCCGATAATTGCAACATGTAGCGCCAGATCTAAGCTATCCATACATGTCAAAATTACTGAATTTGGTTGATATTTCATGCAATTATGAATGAGTAAAGCAAGTCCATACCCCAGGGAATTTGACATGCATGGAGCAATAAATAGACGGTAACATGTACACAGATGTTGGCCGGAAAGAAAATAAACATTGCGAGGTTTGAATTTTCTCCACAAGTTTTAACTCTAAGAAGCCGCCGATAATTGCAACATGTAGCGCCAGATCTAAGCTATCCATACATGTCAAAATTACTGAATTTGGTTGATATTTCATGCAATTATGAATGAGTAAAGCAAGTCATACCCCAGGGAGTTTGACAGGCATGGAGCAATAAATAGAAGGTAATATGCACACAGATGTTGGCCGGAAAGAAAATAAACATTGCGAGGTTTGAATTTTCTCCACAAGTTTTAACTCTAAGAAGCCGCCGATAATTGCAACATGTAGCGCCAGATCTAAGCTATCCATACATGTCAAAATTACTGAATTTGGTTGATATTTCATGCAATTATGAATGAGTAAAGCAAGTCATACCCCAGGGAATTTGACAGGCATGGAGCAATAAATAGAAGGTAATATGCACACAGATGTTGGCCGGAAAGAAAATAAACATTGCGAGGTTTGAATTTTCTCCACAAGTTTTAACTCCAAGAAGCCGCCGATAATTGCAACATGTAGCGCCAGATCTAAGCTATCCATACATGTCAAAATTACTGAATTTGGTTGATATTTCATGCAATTATGAATGAGTAAAGCAAGTCCATACCCCAGGGAATTTGACATGCATGGAGCAATAAATATACGGTAACATGTACACAGATGTTGGCCGGAAAGAAAATAAACATTGCGAGGTTTGAATTTTCTCCACAAGTTTTAACTCTAAGAAGCCGCCGATAATTGCAACATGTAGCGCCAGATCTAAGCTATCCATACATGTCAAAATGACTGATTTTGGTTGATATTTCATGCAATTATGAATGAGTAAAGCAAGTCATACCCCAGGGAATTTGACAGGCATGGAGCAATAAATAGAAGGTAATATGCACACAGATGTTGGCCGGAAAGAAAATAAACATTGCGAGGTTTGAATTTTCTCCACAAGTTTTAACTCTAAGAAGCCGCCGATAATTGCAACATGTAGCGCCAGATCTAAGATTTCCATACGTGTCAAAATTACTGAATTTGGTTGATATTTCATGCAATTATGAATGAGTAAAGCAAGTCCATACCCCAGGGAATTTGACATGCATGGAGCAATAAATAGACGGTAACATGTACACAGATGTTGGCCGGAAAGAAAATAAACATTGCGAGGTTTGAATTTTCTCCACAAGTTTTAACTCTAAGAAGCCGCCGATAATTGCAACATGTAGCGCCAGATCTAAGCTATCCATACATGTCAAAATTACTGAATTTGGTTGATATTTCATGCAATTATGAATGAGTAAAGCAAGTCATACCCCAGGGAATTTGACAGGCATGGAGCAATAAATAGAAGGTAATATGCACACAGATGTTGGCCGGAAAGAAAATAAACATTGCGAGGTTTGAATTTTCTCCACAAGTTTTAACTCTAAGAAGCCGCCGATAATTGCAACATGTAGCGCCAGATCTAAGCTATCCATACATGTCAAAATTACTGAATTTGGTTGATATTTCATGCAATTATGAATGAGTAAAGCAAGTCCATACCCCAGGGAATTTGACATGCATGGAGCAATAAATAGACGGTAACATGTACACAGATGTTGGCCGGAAAGAAAATAAACATTGCGAGGTTTGAATTTTCTCCACAAGTTTTAACTCTAAGAAGCCGCCGATAATTGCAACATGTAGCGCCAGATCTAAGCTATCCATACATGTCAAAATTACTGCATTTGGTTGATATTTCATGCAATTATGAATGAGTAAAGCAAGTCATACCCCAGGGAATTTGACAGGCATGGAGCAATAAATAGAAGGTAATATGCACACAGATGTTGGCCGGAAAGAAAATAAACATTGCGAGGTTTGAATTTTCTCCACAAGTTTTAACTCTAAGAAGCCGCCGATAATTGCAACATGTAGCGCCAGATCTAAGCTATCCATACATGTCAAAATTACTGAATTTGGTTGATATTTCATGCAATTATGAATGAGTAAAGCAAGTCATACCCCAGGGAATTTGACAGGCATGGAGCAATAAATAGAAGGTAATATGCACACAGATGTTGGCCGGAAAGAAAATAAACATTGCGAGGTTTGAATTTTCTCCACAAGTTTTAACTCTAAGAAGCCGCCGATAATTGCAACATGTAGCGCCAGATCTAAGCTATCCATACATGTCAAAATTACTGAATTTGGTTGATATTTCATGCAATTATGAATGAGTAAAGCAAGTCCATACCCCAGGAAATTTGACATGCATGGAGCAATAAATAGACGGTAACATGTACACAGATGTTGGCCGGAAAGAAAATAAACATTGCGAGGTTTGAATTTTCTCCACAAGTGTTAACTCTAAGAAGCCGCCGATAATTACAACATGTAGCGCCAGATCTAAGCTATCCATACATGTCAAAATTACTGAATTTAGTTGATATTTCATGCAATTATGAATGAGTAAAGCAAGTCCATACCCCAGGGAATTTGACATGCATGGAGCAATAAATAGACGGTAACATGTACACAGATGTTGGCCGGAAAGAAAATAAACATTGCGAGGTTTGAATTTTCTCCACAAGTTTTAACTCTAAGAAGCCGCCGATAATTGCAACATGTAGCGCCAGATCTAAGCTATCCATACATGTCAAAATTACTGCATTTGGTTGATATTTCATGCAATTATGAATGAGTAAAGCAAGTCCATACCCCAGGGAATTTGACATGCATGGAGCAATAAATAGACGGTAACATGTACACAGATGTTGGCCGGAAAGAAAATAAACATTGCGAGGTTTGAATTTTCTCCACAAGTTTTAACTCTAAGAAGCCGCCGATAATTGCAACATGTAGCGCCAGATCTAAGCTATCCATACATGTCAAAATTACTGAATTTGGTTGATATTTCATGCAATTATGAATGAGTAAAGCAAGTCATACCCCAGGGAATTTGACAGGCATGGAGCAATAAATAGAAGGTAATATGCACACAGATGTTGGCCGGAAAGAAAATAAACATTGCGAGGTTTGAATTTTCTCCGCAAGTTTTAACTCTAAGAAGCCGCCGATAATTGCAACATGTAGCGCCAGATCTAAGCTATCCATACATGTCAAAATTACTGAATTTGGTTGATATTTGATGCAATTATGAATGAGTAAAGCAAGTCATACCCCAGGGAATTGGACAGGCATGGAGCAATAAATAGAAGGTAATATGCACACAGATGTTGGCCGGAAAGAAAATAAACATTGCGAGGTTTGAATTTTCTCCACAAGTGTTAACTCTAAGAAGCCGCCGATAATTGCAACATGTAGCGCCAGATCTAAGCTATCCATACATGTCAAAATTACTGAATTTGGTTGATATTTCATGCAATTATGAATGAGTAAAGCAAGTCCATACCCCAGGGAATTTGACAGGCATGGAGCAATAAATAGAAGGTAATATGCACACAGATGTTGGCCGGAAAGAAAATAAACATTGCGAGGTTTGAATTTTCTCCGCAAGTTTTAACTCTAAGAAGCCGCCGATAATTGCAACATGTAGCGCCAGATCTAAGCTATCCATACATGTCAAAATTACTGAATTTGGTTGATATTTCATGCAATTATGAATGAGTAAAGCAAGTCATACCCCAGGGAATTTGACAGGCATGGAGCAATAAATAGAAGGTAATATGCACACAGATGTTGGCCGGAAAGAAAATAAACATTGCGAGGTTTGAATTTTCTCCACAAGTTTTAACTCTAAGAAGCCGCCGATAATTGCAACATGTAGCGCCAGATCTAAGCTATCCATACATGTCACAATTACTGAATTTGGTTGATATTTCATGCAATTATGAATGAGTAAAGCAAGTCATACCCCAGGGAATTTGACAGGCATGGAGCAATAAATAGAAGGTAATATGCACACAGATGTTGGCCGGAAAGAAAATAAACATTGCGAGGTTTGAATTTTCTCCACAAGTTTTAACTCTAAGAAGCCGCCGATAATTGCAACATGTAGCGCCAGATCTAAGCTATCCATACATGTCAAAATTACTGAATTTGGTTGATATTTCATGCAATTATAAATGAGTAAAGCAAGTCCATACCCCAGGAAATTTGACATGCATGGAGCAATAAATAGACGGTAACATGTACACAGATGTTGGCCGGAAAGAAAATAAACATTGCGAGGTTTGAATTTTCTCCACAAGTGTTAACTCTAAGAAGCCGCCGACAATTGCAACATGTAGCGCCAGATCTAAGCTATCCATACATGTCAAAATTACTGAATTTAGTTGATATTTCATGCAATTATGAATGAGTAAAGCAAGTCCATACCCCAGGGAATTTGACATACGTGGAGCAATAAATAGACGGTAACATGTACACAGATGTTGGCCGGAAAGAAAATAAACATTGCGAGGTTTGGATTTTCTCCACAAGTTTTAACTCTAAGAAGCCGCCGATAATTGCAACATGTAGCGCCAGATCTAAGCTATCCATACATGTCAAAATTACTGAATTTGGTTGATATTTCATGCAATTATGAATGAGTAAAGCAAGTCATACCCCAGGGAATTTGACAGGCATAGAGCAATAAATAGAAGGTAATATGCACACAGATGTTGGCCGGAAAGAAAATAAACATTGCGAGGTTTGAATTTTCTCCACAAGTTTTAACTCTAAGAAGCCGCCGATAATTGCAACATGTAGCGCCAGATCTAAGCTATCCACACATGTCAAAATTACTGCATTTGGTTGATATTTCATGCAATTATGAATGAGTAAAGCAAGTCCATACCCCAGGGAATTTGACATGCATGGAGCAATAAATAGACGGTAACATGTACACAGATGTTGGCCGGAAAGAAAATAAACATTGCGAGGTTTGAATTTTCTCCACAAGTTTTAACTCTAAGAAGCCGCCGATAATTGCAACATGTAGCGCCAGATCTAAGCTATCCATACATGTCAAAATTACTGAATTTGGTTGATATTTCATGCAATTATGAATGAGTAAAGCAAGTCATACCCCAGGGAATTTGACAGGCATGGAGCAATAAATAGAAGGTAATATGCACACAGATGTTGGCCGGAAAGAAAATAAACATTGCGAGGTTTGAATTTTCTCCGCAAGTTTTAACTCTAAGAAGCCGCCGATAATTGCAACATGTAGCGCCAGATCTAAGCTATCCATACATGTCAAAATTACTGAATTTGGTTGATATTTCATGCAATTATGAATGAGTAAAGCAAGTCATACCCCAGGGAATTGGACAGGCATGGAGCAATAAATAGAAGGTAATATGCACACAGATGTTGGCCGGAAAGAAAATAAACATTGCGAGGTTTGAATTTTCTCCACAAGTGTTAACTCTAAGAAGCCGCCGATAATTGCAACATGTAGCGCCAGATCTAAGCTATCCATACATGTCAAAATTACTGAATTTGGTTGATATTTCATGCAATTATGAATGAGTAAAGCAAGTCATACCCCAGGGAATTTGACAGGCATGGAGCAATAAATAGAAGGTAATATGCACACAGATGTTGGCCGGAAAGAAAATAAACATTGCGAGGTTTTAATTTTCTCCACAAGTTTTAACTCTAAGAAGCCGCCGATAATTGCAACATGTAGCGCCAGATCTAAGCTATCCATACATGTCAAAATTACTGAATTTGGTTGATATTTCATGCAATTATGAATGAGTTAAGCAAGTCATACCCCAGGGAATTTGACAGGCATGGAGCAATAAATAGAAGGTAATATGCACACAGATGTTGGCCGGAAAGAAAATAAACATTGCGAGGTTTGAATTTTCTCCACAAGTTTTAACTCTAAGAAGCCGCCGATAATTGCAACATGTAGCGCCAGATCTAAGCTATCCATACATGTCAAAATTACTGAATTTGGTTGATATTTCATGCAATTATGAATGAGTAAAGCAAGTCCATACCCCAGGAAATTTGACATGCATGGAGCAATAAATAGACGGTAACATGTACACAGATGTTGGCCGGAAAGAAAATAAACATTGCGAGGTTTGAATTTTCTCCACAAGTGTTAACTCTAAGAAGCCGCCGATAATTGCAACATGTAGCGCCAGATCTAAGCTATCCATACATGTCAAAATTACTGAATTTGGTTGATATTTCATGCAATTATGAATGAGTAAAGCAAGTCCATACCCCAGGGAATTTGACATGCATGGAGCAATAAATAGACGGTAACATGTACACAGATGTTGGCCGGAAAGAAAATAAACATTGCGAGGTTTGAATTTTCTCCACAAGTTTTAACTCTAAGAAGCCGCCGATAATTGCAACATGTAGCGCCAGATCTAAGCTATCCATACATGTCAAAATTACTGAATTTGGTTGATATTTCATGCAATTATGAATGAGTAAAGCAAGTCATACCCCAGGGAATTTGACAGGCATGGAGCAATAAATAGAAGGTAATATGCACACAGATGTTGGCCGGAAAGAAAATAAACATTGCGAGGTTTGAATTTTCTCCACAAGTTTTAACTCTAAGAAGCCGCCGATAATTGCAACATGTAGCGCCAGATCTAAGCTATCCATACATGTCACAATTACTGAATTTGGTTGATATTTCATGCAATTATGAATGAGTAAAGCAAGTCATACCCCAGGGAATTTGACAGGCATGGAGCAATAAATAGAAGGTAATATGCACACAGATGTTGGCCGGAAAGAAAATAAACATTGCGAGGTTTGAATTTTCTCCACAAGTTTTAACTCTAAGAAGCCGCCGATAATTGCAACATGTAGCGCCAGATCTAAGCTATCCATACATGTCAAAATTACTGCATTTGGTTGATATTTCATGCAATTATGAATGAGTAAAGCAAGTCCATACCCCAGGGAATTTGACATGCATGGAGCAATAAATAGACGGTAACATGTACACAGATGTTGGCCGGAAAGAAAATAAACATTGCGAGGTTTGAATTTTCTCCACAAGTGTTAACTCTAAGAAGCCGCCGATAATTGCAACATGTAGCGCCAGATCTAAGCTATCCATACATGTCAAAATTACTGAATTTGGTTGATATTTCATGCAATTATGAATGAGTAAAGCAAGTCATACCCCAGGGAATTTGACAGGCATGGAGCAATAAATAGAAGGTAATATGCACACAGATGTTGGCCGGAAAGAAAATAAACATTGCGAGGTTTGAATTTTCTCCACAAGTTTTAACTCTAAGAAGCCGCCGATAATTGCAACATGTAGCGCCAGATCTAAGCTATCCATACATGTCAAAATTACTGAATTTGGTTGATATTTCATGCAATTATGAATGAGTAAAGCAAGTCCATACCCCAGGAAATTTGACATGCATGGAGCAATAAATAGACGGTAACATGTACACAGATGTTGGCCGGAAAGAAAATAAACATTGCGAGGTTTGAATTTTCTCCACAAGTGTTAACTCTAAGAAGCCGCCGATAATTGCAACATGTAGCGCCAGATCTAAGCTATCCATACATGTCAAAATTACTGAATTTGGTTGATATTTCATGCAATTATGAATGAGTAAAGCAAGTCCATACCCCAGGGAATTTGACATGCGTGGAGCAATAAATAGACGGTAACATGTACACAGATGTTGGCCGGAAAGAAAATAAACATTGCGAGGTTTGAATTTTCTCCACAAGTTTTAACTCTAAGAAGCCGCCGATAATTGCAACATGTAGCGCCAGATCTAAGCTATCTATACATGTCACAATTACTGAATTTGGTTGATATTTCATGCAATTATGAATGAGTAAAGCAAGTCATACCCCAGGGAATTTGACAGGCATGGAGCAATAAATAGAAGGTAATATGCACACAGATGTTGGCCGGAAAGAAAATAAACATTGCGAGGTTTGAATTTTCTCCACAAGTTTTAACTCTAAGAAGCCGCCGATAATTGCAACATGTAGCGCCAGATCTAAGCTATCCATACATGTCAAAATTACTGAATTTGGTTGATATTTCATGCAATTATGAATGAGTAAAGCAAGTCATACCCCAGGGAATTTGACAGGCATGGAGCAATAAATAGAAGGTAATATGCACACAGATGTTGGCCGGAAAGAAAATAAACATTGCGAGGTTTGAATTTTCTCCACAAGTTTTAACTCTAAGAAGCCGCCGATAATTGCAACATGTAGCGCCAGATCTAAGCTATCCATACATGTCAAAATTACTGAATTTGGTTGATATTTCATGCAATTATGAATGAGTAAAGCAAGTCCATACCCCAGGAAATTTGACATGCATGGAGCAATAAATAGACGGTAACATGTACACAGATGTTGGCCGGAAAGAAAATAAACATTGCGAGGTTTGAATTTTCTCCACAAGTTTTAACTCTAAGAAGCCGCCGATAATTGCAACATGTAGCGCCAGATCTAAGCTATCCATACATGTCAAAATTACTGAATTTGGTTGATATTTCATGCAATTATGAATGAGTAAAGCAAGTCATACCCCAGGGAATTTGACAGGCATGGAGCAATAAATAGAAGGTAATATGCACACAGATGTTGGCCGGAAAGAAAATAAACATTGCGAGGTTTGAATTTTCTCCACAAGTTTTAACTCTAAGAAGCCGCCGATAATTGCAACATGTAGCGCCAGATCTAAGCTATCCATACATGTCACAATTACTGAATTTGGTTGATATTTCATGCAATTATGAATGAGTAAAGCAAGTCATACCCCAGGGAATTTGACAGGCATGGAGCAATAAATAGAAGGTAATATGCACACAGATGTTGGCCGGAAAGAAAATAAACATTGCGAGGTTTGAATTTTCTCCACAAGTTTTAACTCTAAGAAGCCGCCGATAATTGCAACATGTAGCGCCAGATCTAAGCTATCCATACATGTCAAAATTACTGCATTTGGTTGATATTTCATGCAATTATGAATGAGTAAAGCAAGTCCATACCCCAGGGAATTTGACATGCATGGAGCAATAAATAGACGGTAACATGTACACAGATGTTGGCCGGAAAGAAAATAAACATTGCGAGGTTTGAATTTTCTCCACAAGTGTTAACTCTAAGAAGCCGCCGATAATTGCAACATGTAGCGCCAGATCTAAGCTATCCATACATGTCAAAATTACTGAATTTGGTTGATATTTCATGCAATTATGAATGAGTAAAGCAAGTCATACCCCAGGGAATTTGACAGGCATGGAGCAATAAATAGAAGGTAATATGCACACAGATGTTGGCCGGAAAGAAAATAAACATTGCGAGGTTTGAATTTTCTCCACAAGTTTTAACTCTAAGAAGCCGCCGATAATTGTAACATGTAGCGCCAGATCTAAGCTATCCATACATGTCAAAATTACTGAATTTGGTTGATATTTCATGCAATTATGAATGAGTAAAGCAAGTCCATACCCCAGGAAATTTGACATGCATGGAGCAATAAATAGACGGTAACATGTACACAGATGTTGGCCGGAAAGAAAATAAACATTGCGAGGTTTGAATTTTCTCCACAAGTGTTAACTCTAAGAAGCCGCCGATAATTGCAACATGTAGCGCCAGATCTAAGCTATCCATACATGTCAAAATTACTGAATTTGGTTGATATTTCATGCAATTTTGAATGAGTAAAGCAAGTCCATACCCCAGGGAATTTGACATGCGTGGAGCAATAAATAGACGGTAACATGTACACAGATGTTGGCCGGAAAGAAAATAAACATTGCGAGGTTTGAATTTTCTCCACAAGTTTTAACTCTAAGAAGCCGCCGATAATTGCAACATGTAGCGCCAGATCTAAGCTATCTATACATGTCACAATTACTGAATTTGGTTGATATTTCATGCAATTATGAATGAGTAAAGCAAGTCATACCCCAGGGAATTTGACAGGCATGGAGCAATAAATAGAAGGTAATATGCACACAGATGTTGGCCGGAAAGAAAATAAACATTGCGAGGTTTGAATTTTCTCCACAAGTTTTAACTCTAAGAAGCCGCCGATAATTGCAACATGTAGCGCCAGATCTAAGCTATCCATACATGTCAAAATTACTGCATTTGGTTGATATTTCATGCAATTATGAATGAGTAAAGCAAGTCCATACCCCAGGGAATTTGACATGCATGGAGCAATAAATAGACGGTAACATGTACACAGATGTTGGCCGGAAAGAAAATAAACATTGCGAGGTTTGAATTTTCTCCACAAGTTTTAACTCTAAGAAGCCGCCGATAATTGCAACATGTAGCGCCAGATCTAAGCTATCCATACATGTCAAAATTACTGCATTTGGTTGATATTTCATGCAATTATGAATGAGTAAAGCAAGTCATACCCCAGGGAATTTGACAGGCATGGAGCAATAAATAGAAGGTAATATGCACACAGATGTTGGCCGGAAAGAAAATAAACATTGCGAGGTTTGAATTTTCTCCACAAGTGTTAACTCTAAGAAGCCGCCGATAATTGCAACATGTAGCGCCAGATCTAAGCTATCCATACATGTCAAAATTACTGAATTTGGTTGATATTTCATGCAATTATGAATGAGTAAAGCAAGTCCATACCCCAGGGAATTTGACAGGCATGGAGCAATAAATAGAAGGTAATATGCACACAGATGTTGGCCGGAAAGAAAATAAACATTGCGAGGTTTGAATTTTCTCCGCAAGTTTTAACTCTAAGAAGCCGCCGATAATTGCAACATGTAGCGCCAGATCTAAGCTATCCATACATGTCAAAATTACTGAATTTGCTTGATATTTCATGCAATTATGAATGAGTAAAGCAAGTCATACCCCAGGGAATTTGACAGGCATAGAGCAATAAATAGAAGGTAATATGCACACAGATGTTGGCCGGAAAGAAAATAAACATTGCGAGGTTTGAATTTTCTCCACAAGTTTTAACTCTAAGAAGCCGCCGATAATTGCAACATGTAGCGCCAGATCTAAGCTATCCATACATGTCAAAATTACTGAATTTGGTTGATATTTCATGCAATTATGAATGAGTAAAGCAAGTCCATACCCCAGGAAATTTGACATGCATGGAGCAATAAATAGACGGTAACATGTACACAGATGTTGGCCGGAAAGAAAATAAACATTGCGAGGTTTGAATTTTCTCCACAAGTTTTAACTCTAAGAAGCCGCCGATAATTGCAACATGTAGCGCCAGATCTAAGCTATCCATACATGTCAAAATTACTGCATTTGGTTGATATTTCATGCAATTATGAATGAGTAAAGCAAGTCATACCCCAGGGAATTTGACAGGCATGGAGCAATAAATAGAAGGTAATATGCACACAGATGTTGGCCGGAAAGAAAATAAACATTGCGAGGTTTGAATTTTCTCCACAAGTGTTAACTCTAAGAAGCCGCCGATAATTGCAACATGTAGCGCCAGATCTAAGCTATCCATACATGTCAAAATTACTGAATTTGGTTGATATTTCATGCAATTATGAATGAGTAAAGCAAGTCCATACCCCAGGGAATTTGACAGGCATGGAGCAATAAATAGAAGGTAATATGCACACAGATGTTGGCCGGAAAGAAAATAAACATTGCGAGGTTTGAATTTTCTCCGCAAGTTTTAACTCTAAGAAGCCGCCGATAATTGCAACATGTAGCGCCAGATCTAAGCTATCCATACATGTCAAAATTACTGAATTTGCTTGATATTTCATGCAATTATGATGAGTAAAGCAAGTCATACCCCAGGGAATTTGACAGGCATAGAGCAATAAATAGAAGGTAATATGCACACAGATGTTGGCCGGAAAGAAAATAAACATTGCGAGGTTTGAATTTTCTCCACAAGTTTTAACTCTAAGAAGCCGCCGATAATTGCAACATGTAGCGCCAGATCTAAGCTATCCATACATGTCAAAATTACTGAATTTGGTTGATATTTCATGCAATTATGAATGAGTAAAGCAAGTCCATACCCCAGGAAATTTGACATGCATGGAGCAATAAATAGACGGTAACATGTACACAGATGTTGGCCGGAAAGAAAATAAACATTGCGAGGTTTGAATTTTCTCCACAAGTTTTAACTCTAAGAAGCCGCCGATAATTGCAACATGTAGCGCCAGATCTAAGCTATCCATACATGTCAAAATTACTGCATTTGGTTGATATTTCATGCAATTATGAATGAGTAAAGCAAGTCATACCCCAGGGAATTTGACAGGCATGGAGCAATAAATAGAAGGTAATATGCACACAGATGTTGGCCGGAAAGAAAATAAACATTGCGAGGTTTGAATTTTCTCCACAAGTGTTAACTCTAAGAAGCCGCCGATAATTGCAACATGTAGCGCCAGATCTAAGCTATCCATACATGTCAAAATTACTGAATTTGGTTGATATTTCATGCAATTATGAATGAGTAAAGCAAGTCCATACCCCAGGGAATTTGACAGGCATGGAGCAATAAATAGAAGGTAATATGCACACAGATGTTGGCCGGAAAGAAAATAAACATTGCGAGGTTTGAATTTTCTCCGCAAGTTTTAACTCTAAGAAGCCGCCGATAATTGCAACATGTAGCGCCAGATCTAAGCTATCCATACATGTCAAAATTACTGAATTTGGTTGATATTTCATGCAATTATGAATGAGTAAAGCAAGTCATACCCCAGGGAATTTGACAGGCATGGAGCAATAAATAGAAGGTAATATGCACACAGATGTTGGCCGGAAAGAAAATAAACATTGCGAGGTTTGAATTTTCTCCACAAGTTTTAACTCTAAGAAGCCGCCGATAATTGCAACATGTAGCGCCAGATCTAAGCTATCCATACATGTCAAAATTACTGAATTTGGTTGATATTTCATGCAATTATGAATGAGTAAAGCAAGTCATACCCCAGGGAATTTGACAGGCATGGAGCAATAAATAGACGGTAACATGTACACAGATGTTGGCCGGAAAGAAAATAAACATTGCGAGGTTTGAATTGTCTCCACAAGTGTTAACTCTAAGAAGCCGCCGATAATTGCAACATGTAGCGCCAGATCTAAGCTATCCATACATGTCAAAATTACTGAATTTGGTTGATATTTCATGCAATTATGAATGAGTAAAGCAAGTCCATACCCCAGGGAATTTGACATGCATGGAGCAATAAATAGACGGTAACATGTACACAGATGTTGGCCGGAAAGAAAATAAACATTGCGAGGTTTGAATTTTCTCCACAAGTTTTAACTCTAAGAAGCCGCCGATAATTGCAACATGTAGCGCCAGATCTAAGCTATCCATACATGTCAAAATTACTGAATTTGGTTGATATTTCATGCAATTATGAATGAGTAAAGCAAGTCATACCCCAGGGAATTTGACAGGCATAGAGCAATAAATAGAAGGTAATATGCACACAGATGTTGGCCGGAAAGAAAATAAACATTGCGAGGTTTGAATTTTCTCCACAAGTTTTAACTCTAAGAAGCCGCCGATAATTGCAACATGTAGCGCCAGATCTAAGCTATCCATACATGTCACAATTACTGAATTTGGTTGATATTTCATGCAATTATGAATGAGTAAAGCAAGTCATACCCCAGGGAATTTGACAGGCATGGAGCAATAAATAGAAGGTAATATGCACACAGATGTTGGCCGGAAAGAAAATAAACATTGCGAGGTTTGAATTTTCTCCACAAGTTTTAACTCTAAGAAGCCGCCGATAATTGCAACATGTAGCGCCAGATCTAAGCTATCCATACATGTCAAAATTACTGAATTTGGTTGATATTTCATGCAATTATGAATGAGTAAAGCAAGTCCATACCCCAGGGAATTTGACATGCATGGAGCAATAAATAGACGGTAACATGTACACAGATGTTGGCCGGAAAGAAAATAAACATTGCGAGGTTTGAATTTTCTCCACAAGTTTTAACTCTAAGAAGCCGCCGATAATTGCAACATGTAGCGCCAGATCTAAGCTATCCATACATGTCACAATTACTGAATTTGGTTGATATTTCATGCAATTATGAATGAGTAAAGCAAGTCATACCCCAGGGAATTTGACAGGCATGGAGCAATAAATAGAAGGTAATATGCACACAGATGTTGGCCGGAAAGAAAATAAACATTGCGAGGTTTGAATTTTCTCCACAAGTTTTAACTCTAAGAAGCCGCCGATAATTGCAACATGTAGCGCCAGATCTAAGCTATCCATACATGTCAAAATTACTGCATTTGGTTGATATTTCATGCAATTATGAATGAGTAAAGCAAGTCATACCCCAGGGAATTTGACAGGCATGGAGCAATAAATAGAAGGTAATGTGCACACAGATGTTGGCCGGAAAGAAAATAAACATTGCGAGGTTTGAATTTTCTCCACAAGTGTTAACTCTAAGAAGCCGCCGATAATTGCAACATGTAGCGCCAGATCTAAGCTATCCATACATGTCAAAATTACTGAATTTGGTTGATATTTCATGCAATTATGAATGAGTAAAGCAAGTCCATACCCCAGGGAATTTGACAGGCATGGAGCAATAAATAGAAGGTAATATGCACACAGATGTTGGCCGGAAAGAAAATAAACATTGAGAGGTTTGAATTTTCTCCGCAAGTTTTAACTCTAAGAAGCCGCCGATAATTGCAACATGTAGCGCCAGATCTAAGCTATCCATACATGTCAAAATTACTGAATTTGGTTGATATTTCATGCAATTATGAATGAGTAAAGCAAGTCATACCCCAGGGAATTTGACAGGCATAGAGCAATAAATAGAAGGTAATATGCACACAGATGTTGGCCGGAAAGAAAATAAACATTGCGAGGTTTGAATTTTCTCCACAAGTGTTAACTCTAAGAAGCCGCCGATAATTGCAACATGTAGCGCCAGATCTAAGCTATCCATACATGTCAAAATTACTGAATTTGGTTGATATTTCATGCAATTATGAATGAGTAAAGCAAGTCATACCCCAGGGAATTTGACAGGCATGGAGCAATAAATAGAAGGTAATATGCACACAGATGTTGGCCGGAAAGAAAATAAACATTGCGAGGTTTGAATTTTCTCCGCAAGTTTTAACTCTAAGAAGCCGCCGATAATTGCAACATGTAGCGCCAGATCTAAGCTATCCATACATGTCAAAATTACTGAATTTGGTTGATATTTCATGCAATTATGAATGAGTAAAGCAAGTCCATACCCCAGGGAATTTGACATGCATGGAGCAATAAATAGACGGTAACATGTACACAGATGTTGGCCGGAAAGAAAATAAACATTGCGAGGTTTGAATTTTCTCCACAAGTTTTAACTCTAAGAAGCCGCCGATAATTGCAACATGTAGCGCCAGATCTAAGCTATCCATACATGTCACAATTACTGAATTTGGTTGATATTTCATGCAATTATGAATGAGTAAAGCAAGTCATACCCCAGGGAATTTGACAGGCATGGAGCAATAAATAGAAGGTAATATGCACACAGATGTTGGCCGGAAAGAAAATAAACATTGCGAGGTTTGAATTTTCTCCACAAGTTTTAACTCTAAGAAGCCGCCGATAATTGCAACATGTAGCGCCAGATCTAAGCTATCCATACATGTCAAAATTACTGCATTTGGTTGATATTTCATGCAATTATGAATGAGTAAAGCAAGTCATACCCCAGGGAATTTGACAGGCATGGAGCAATAAATAGAAGGTAATGTGCACACAGATGTTGGCCGGAAAGAAAATAAACATTGCGAGGTTTGAATTTTCTCCACAAGTGTTAACTCTAAGAAGCCGCCGATAATTGCAACATGTAGCGCCAGATCTAAGCTATCCATACATGTCAAAATTACTGAATTTGGTTGATATTTCATGCAATTATGAATGAGTAAAGCAAGTCCATACCCCAGGGAATTTGACAGGCATGGAGCAATAAATAGAAGGTAATATGCACACAGATGTTGGCCGGAAAGAAAATAAACATTGAGAGGTTTGAATTTTCTCCGCAAGTTTTAACTCTAAGAAGCCGCCGATAATTGCAACATGTAGCGCCAGATCTAAGCTATCCATACATGTCAAAATTACTGAATTTGGTTGATATTTCATGCAATTATGAATGAGTAAAGCAAGTCATACCCCAGGGAATTTGACAGGCATAGAGCAATAAATAGAAGGTAATATGCACACAGATGTTGGCCGGAAAGAAAATAAACATTGCGAGGTTTGAATTTTCTCCACAAGTGTTAACTCTAAGAAGCCGCCGATAATTGCAACATGTAGCGCCAGATCTAAGCTATCCATACATGTCAAAATTACTGAATTTGGTTGATATTTCATGCAATTATGAATGAGTAAAGCAAGTCATACCCCAGGGAATTTGACAGGCATGGAGCAATAAATAGAAGGTAATATGCACACAGATGTTGGCCGGAAAGAAAATAAACATTGCGAGGTTTGAATTTTCTCCGCAAGTTTTAACTCTAAGAAGCCGCCGATAATTGCAACATGTAGCGCCAGATCTAAGCTATCCATACATGTCAAAATTACTGAATTTGCTTGATATTTCATGCAATTATGAATGAGTAAAGCAAGTCATACCCCAGGGAATTTGACAGGCATAGAGCAATAAATAGAAGGTAATATGCACACAGATGTTGGCCGGAAAGAAAATAAACATTGCGAGGTTTGAATTTTCTCCACAAGTTTTAACTCTAAGAAGCCGCCGATAATTGCAACATGTAGCGCCAGATCTAAGCTATCCATACATGTCAAAATTACTGAATTTGGTTGATATTTCATGCAATTATGAATGAGTAAAGCAAGTCCATACCCCAGGAAATTTGACATGCATGGAGCAATAAATAGACGGTAACATGTACACAGATGTTGGCCGGAAAGAAAATAAACATTGCGAGGTTTGAATTTTCTCCACAAGTTTTAACTCTAAGAAGCCGCCGATAATTGCAACATGTAGCGCCAGATCTAAGCTATCCATACATGTCAAAATTACTGCATTTGGTTGATATTTCATGCAATTATGAATGAGTAAAGCAAGTCATACCCCAGGGAATTTGACAGGCATGGAGCAATAAATAGAAGGTAATATGCACACAGATGTTGGCCGGAAAGAAAATAAACATTGCGAGGTTTGAATTTTCTCCACAAGTGTTAACTCTAAGAAGCCGCCGATAATTGCAACATGTAGCGCCAGATCTAAGCTATCCATACATGTCAAAATTACTGAATTTGGTTGATATTTCATGCAATTATGAATGAGTAAAGCAAGTCCATACCCCAGGGAATTTGACAGGCATGGAGCAATAAATAGAAGGTAATATGCACACAGATGTTGGCCGGAAAGAAAATAAACATTGCGAGGTTTGAATTTTCTCCGCAAGTTTTAACTCTAAGAAGCCGCCGATAATTGCAACATGTAGCGCCAGATCTAAGCTATCCATACATGTCAAAATTACTGAATTTGGTTGATATTTCATGCAATTATGAATGAGTAAAGCAAGTCATACCCCAGGGAATTTGACAGGCATGGAGCAATAAATAGAAGGTAATATGCACACAGATGTTGGCCGGAAAGAAAATAAACATTGCGAGGTTTGAATTTTCTCCACAAGTTTTAACTCTAAGAAGCCGCCGATAATTGCAACATGTAGCGCCAGATCTAAGCTATCCATACATGTCAAAATTACTGAATTTGGTTGATATTTCATGCAATTATGAATGAGTAAAGCAAGTCATACCCCAGGGAATTTGACAGGCATGGAGCAATAAATAGACGGTAACATGTACACAGATGTTGGCCGGAAAGAAAATAAACATTGCGAGGTTTGAATTGTCTCCACAAGTGTTAACTCTAAGAAGCCGCCGATAATTGCAACATGTAGCGCCAGATCTAAGCTATCCATACATGTCAAAATTACTGAATTTGGTTGATATTTCATGCAATTATGAATGAGTAAAGCAAGTCCATACCCCAGGGAATTTGACATGCATGGAGCAATAAATAGACGGTAACATGTACACAGATGTTGGCCGGAAAGAAAATAAACATTGCGAGGTTTGAATTTTCTCCACAAGTTTTAACTCTAAGAAGCCGCCGATAATTGCAACATGTAGCGCCAGATCTAAGCTATCCATACATGTCAAAATTACTGAATTTGGTTGATATTTCATGCAATTATGAATGAGTAAAGCAAGTCATACCCCAGGGAATTTGACAGGCATAGAGCAATAAATAGAAGGTAATATGCACACAGATGTTGGCCGGAAAGAAAATAAACATTGCGAGGTTTGAATTTTCTCCACAAGTTTTAACTCTAAGAAGCCGCCGATAATTGCAACATGTAGCGCCAGATCTAAGCTATCCATACATGTCAAAATTACTGCATTTGGTTGATATTTCATGCAATTATGAATGAGTAAAGCAAGTCATACCCCAGGGAATTTGACAGGCATGGAGCAATAAATAGAAGGTAATGTGCACACAGATGTTGGCCGGAAAGAAAATAAACATTGCGAGGTTTGAATTTTCTCCACAAGTGTTAACTCTAAGAAGCCGCCGATAATTGCAACATGTAGCGCCAGATCTAAGCTATCCATACATGTCAAAATTACTGAATTTGGTTGATATTTCATGCAATTATGAATGAGTAAAGCAAGTCCATACCCCAGGGAATTTGACAGGCATGGAGCAATAAATAGAAGGTAATATGCACACAGATGTTGGCCGGAAAGAAAATAAACATTGAGAGGTTTGAATTTTCTCCGCAAGTTTTAACTCTAAGAAGCCGCCGATAATTGCAACATGTAGCGCCAGATCTAAGCTATCCATACATGTCAAAATTACTGAATTTGGTTGATATTTCATGCAATTATGAATGAGTAAAGCAAGTCATACCCCAGGGAATTTGACAGGCATAGAGCAATAAATAGAAGGTAATATGCACACAGATGTTGGCCGGAAAGAAAATAAACATTGCGAGGTTTGAATTTTCTCCACAAGTGTTAACTCTAAGAAGCCGCCGATAATTGCAACATGTAGCGCCAGATCTAAGCTATCCATACATGTCAAAATTACTGAATTTGGTTGATATTTCATGCAATTATGAATGAGTAAAGCAAGTCATACCCCAGGGAATTTGACAGGCATGGAGCAATAAATAGAAGGTAATATGCACACAGATGTTGGCCGGAAAGAAAATAAACATTGCGAGGTTTGAATTTTCTCCGCAAGTTTTAACTCTAAGAAGCCGCCGATAATTGCAACATGTAGCGCCAGATCTAAGCTATCCATACATGTCAAAATTACTGAATTTGCTTGATATTTCATGCAATTATGAATGAGTAAAGCAAGTCATACCCCAGGGAATTTGACAGGCATAGAGCAATAAATAGAAGGTAATATGCACACAGATGTTGGCCGGAAAGAAAATAAACATTGCGAGGTTTGAATTTTCTCCACAAGTTTTAACTCTAAGAAGCCGCCGATAATTGCAACATGTAGCGCCAGATCTAAGCTATCCATACATGTCAAAATTACTGAATTTGGTTGATATTTCATGCAATTATGAATGAGTAAAGCAAGTCCATACCCCAGGAAATTTGACATGCATGGAGCAATAAATAGACGGTAACATGTACACAGATGTTGGCCGGAAAGAAAATAAACATTGCGAGGTTTGAATTTTCTCCACAAGTTTTAACTCTAAGAAGCCGCCGATAATTGCAACATGTAGCGCCAGATCTAAGCTATCCATACATGTCAAAATTACTGCATTTGGTTGATATTTCATGCAATTATGAATGAGTAAAGCAAGTCATACCCCAGGGAATTTGACAGGCATGGAGCAATAAATAGAAGGTAATATGCACACAGATGTTGGCCGGAAAGAAAATAAACATTGCGAGGTTTGAATTTTCTCCACAAGTGTTAACTCTAAGAAGCCGCCGATAATTGCAACATGTAGCGCCAGATCTAAGCTATCCATACATGTCAAAATTACTGAATTTGGTTGATATTTCATGCAATTATGAATGAGTAAAGCAAGTCCATACCCCAGGGAATTTGACAGGCATGGAGCAATAAATAGAAGGTAATATGCACACAGATGTTGGCCGGAAAGAAAATAAACATTGCGAGGTTTGAATTTTCTCCGCAAGTTTTAACTCTAAGAAGCCGCCGATAATTGCAACATGTAGCGCCAGATCTAAGCTATCCATACATGTCAAAATTACTGAATTTGGTTGATATTTCATGCAATTATGAATGAGTAAAGCAAGTCATACCCCAGGGAATTTGACAGGCATGGAGCAATAAATAGAAGGTAATATGCACACAGATGTTGGCCGGAAAGAAAATAAACATTGCGAGGTTTGAATTTTCTCCACAAGTTTTAACTCTAAGAAGCCGCCGATAATTGCAACATGTAGCGCCAGATCTAAGCTATCCATACATGTCAAAATTACTGAATTTGGTTGATATTTCATGCAATTATGAATGAGTAAAGCAAGTCATACCCCAGGGAATTTGACAGGCATGGAGCAATAAATAGACGGTAACATGTACACAGATGTTGGCCGGAAAGAAAATAAACATTGCGAGGTTTGAATTGTCTCCACAAGTGTTAACTCTAAGAAGCCGCCGATAATTGCAACATGTAGCGCCAGATCTAAGCTATCCATACATGTCAAAATTACTGAATTTGGTTGATATTTCATGCAATTATGAATGAGTAAAGCAAGTCCATACCCCAGGGAATTTGACATGCATGGAGCAATAAATAGACGGTAACATGTACACAGATGTTGGCCGGAAAGAAAATAAACATTGCGAGGTTTGAATTTTCTCCACAAGTTTTAACTCTAAGAAGCCGCCGATAATTGCAACATGTAGCGCCAGATCTAAGCTATCCATACATGTCAAAATTACTGAATTTGGTTGATATTTCATGCAATTATGAATGAGTAAAGCAAGTCATACCCCAGGGAATTTGACAGGCATAGAGCAATAAATAGAAGGTAATATGCACACAGATGTTGGCCGGAAAGAAAATAAACATTGCGAGGTTTGAATTTTCTCCACAAGTTTTAACTCTAAGAAGCCGCCGATAATTGCAACATGTAGCGCCAGATCTAAGCTATCCATACATGTCAAAATTACTGCATTTGGTTGATATTTCATGCAATTATGAATGAGTAAAGCAAGTCATACCCCAGGGAATTTGACAGGCATGGAGCAATAAATAGAAGGTAATGTGCACACAGATGTTGGCCGGAAAGAAAATAAACATTGCGAGGTTTGAATTTTCTCCACAAGTGTTAACTCTAAGAAGCCGCCGATAATTGCAACATGTAGCGCCAGATCTAAGCTATCCATACATGTCAAAATTACTGAATTTGGTTGATATTTCATGCAATTATGAATGAGTAAAGCAAGTCCATACCCCAGGGAATTTGACAGGCATGGAGCAATAAATAGAAGGTAATATGCACACAGATGTTGGCCGGAAAGAAAATAAACATTGAGAGGTTTGAATTTTCTCCGCAAGTTTTAACTCTAAGAAGCCGCCGATAATTGCAACATGTAGCGCCAGATCTAAGCTATCCATACATGTCAAAATTACTGAATTTGGTTGATATTTCATGCAATTATGAATGAGTAAAGCAAGTCATACCCCAGGGAATTTGACAGGCATAGAGCAATAAATAGAAGGTAATATGCACACAGATGTTGGCCGGAAAGAAAATAAACATTGCGAGGTTTGAATTTTCTCCACAAGTGTTAACTCTAAGAAGCCGCCGATAATTGCAACATGTAGCGCCAGATCTAAGCTATCCATACATGTCAAAATTACTGAATTTGGTTGATATTTCATGCAATTATGAATGAGTAAAGCAAGTCATACCCCAGGGAATTTGACAGGCATGGAGCAATAAATAGAAGGTAATATGCACACAGATGTTGGCCGGAAAGAAAATAAACATTGCGAGGTTTGAATTTTCTCCGCAAGTTTTAACTCTAAGAAGCCGCCGATAATTGCAACATGTAGCGCCAGATCTAAGCTATCCATACATGTCAAAATTACTGAATTTGCTTGATATTTCATGCAATTATGAATGAGTAAAGCAAGTCATACCCCAGGGAATTTGACAGGCATAGAGCAATAAATAGAAGGTAATATGCACACAGATGTTGGCCGGAAAGAAAATAAACATTGCGAGGTTTGAATTTTCTCCACAAGTTTTAACTCTAAGAAGCCGCCGATAATTGCAACATGTAGCGCCAGATCTAAGCTATCCATACATGTCAAAATTACTGAATTTGGTTGATATTTCATGCAATTATGAATGAGTAAAGCAAGTCCATACCCCAGGAAATTTGACATGCATGGAGCAATAAATAGACGGTAACATGTACACAGATGTTGGCCGGAAAGAAAATAAACATTGCGAGGTTTGAATTTTCTCCACAAGTTTTAACTCTAAGAAGCCGCCGATAATTGCAACATGTAGCGCCAGATCTAAGCTATCCATACATGTCAAAATTACTGCATTTGGTTGATATTTCATGCAATTATGAATGAGTAAAGCAAGTCATACCCCAGGGAATTTGACAGGCATGGAGCAATAAATAGAAGGTAATATGCACACAGATGTTGGCCGGAAAGAAAATAAACATTGCGAGGTTTGAATTTTCTCCACAAGTGTTAACTCTAAGAAGCCGCCGATAATTGCAACATGTAGCGCCAGATCTAAGCTATCCATACATGTCAAAATTACTGAATTTGGTTGATATTTCATGCAATTATGAATGAGTAAAGCAAGTCCATACCCCAGGGAATTTGACAGGCATGGAGCAATAAATAGAAGGTAATATGCACACAGATGTTGGCCGGAAAGAAAATAAACATTGCGAGGTTTGAATTTTCTCCGCAAGTTTTAACTCTAAGAAGCCGCCGATAATTGCAACATGTAGCGCCAGATCTAAGCTATCCATACATGTCAAAATTACTGAATTTGGTTGATATTTCATGCAATTATGAATGAGTAAAGCAAGTCATACCCCAGGGAATTTGACAGGCATGGAGCAATAAATAGAAGGTAATATGCACACAGATGTTGGCCGGAAAGAAAATAAACATTGCGAGGTTTGAATTTTCTCCACAAGTTTTAACTCTAAGAAGCCGCCGATAATTGCAACATGTAGCGCCAGATCTAAGCTATCCATACATGTCAAAATTACTGAATTTGGTTGATATTTCATGCAATTATGAATGAGTAAAGCAAGTCATACCCCAGGGAATTTGACAGGCATGGAGCAATAAATAGACGGTAACATGTACACAGATGTTGGCCGGAAAGAAAATAAACATTGCGAGGTTTGAATTGTCTCCACAAGTGTTAACTCTAAGAAGCCGCCGATAATTGCAACATGTAGCGCCAGATCTAAGCTATCCATACATGTCAAAATTACTGAATTTGGTTGATATTTCATGCAATTATGAATGAGTAAAGCAAGTCCATACCCCAGGGAATTTGACATGCATGGAGCAATAAATAGACGGTAACATGTACACAGATGTTGGCCGGAAAGAAAATAAACATTGCGAGGTTTGAATTTTCTCCACAAGTTTTAACTCTAAGAAGCCGCCGATAATTGCAACATGTAGCGCCAGATCTAAGCTATCCATACATGTCAAAATTACTGAATTTGGTTGATATTTCATGCAATTATGAATGAGTAAAGCAAGTCATACCCCAGGGAATTTGACAGGCATAGAGCAATAAATAGAAGGTAATATGCACACAGATGTTGGCCGGAAAGAAAATAAACATTGCGAGGTTTGAATTTTCTCCACAAGTTTTAACTCTAAGAAGCCGCCGATAATTGCAACATGTAGCGCCAGATCTAAGCTATCCATACATGTCACAATTACTGAATTTGGTTGATATTTCATGCAATTATGAATGAGTAAAGCAAGTCATACCCCAGGGAATTTGACAGGCATGGAGCAATAAATAGAAGGTAATATGCACACAGATGTTGGCCGGAAAGAAAATAAACATTGCGAGGTTTGAATTTTCTCCACAAGTTTTAACTCTAAGAAGCCGCCGATAATTGCAACATGTAGCGCCAGATCTAAGCTATCCATACATGTCAAAATTACTGAATTTGGTTGATATTTCATGCAATTATGAATGAGTAAAGCAAGTCATACCCCAGGGAATTTGACAGGCATGGAGCAATAAATAGACGGTAACATGTACACAGATGTTGGCCGGAAAGAAAATAAACATTGCGAGGTTTGAATTGTCTCCACAAGTGTTAACTCTAAGAAGCCGCCGATAATTGCAACATGTAGCGCCAGATCTAAGCTATCCATACATGTCAAAATTACTGAATTTGGTTGATATTTCATGCAATTATGAATGAGTAAAGCAAGTCCATACCCCAGGGAATTTGACATGCATGGAGCAATAAATAGACGGTAACATGTACACAGATGTTGGCCGGAAAGAAAATAAACATTGCGAGGTTTGAATTTTCTCCACAAGTTTTAACTCTAAGAAGCCGCCGATAATTGCAACATGTAGCGCCAGATCTAAGCTATCCATACATGTCAAAATTACTGAATTTGGTTGATATTTCATGCAATTATGAATGAGTAAAGCAAGTCATACCCCAGGGAATTTGACAGGCATAGAGCAATAAATAGAAGGTAATATGCACACAGATGTTGGCCGGAAAGAAAATAAACATTGCGAGGTTTGAATTTTCTCCACAAGTTTTAACTCTAAGAAGCCGCCGATAATTGCAACATGTAGCGCCAGATCTAAGCTATCCATACATGTCACAATTACTGAATTTGGTTGATATTTCATGCAATTATGAATGAGTAAAGCAAGTCATACCCCAGGGAATTTGACAGGCATGGAGCAATAAATAGAAGGTAATATGCACACAGATGTTGGCCGGAAAGAAAATAAACATTGCGAGGTTTGAATTTTCTCCACAAGTTTTAACTCTAAGAAGCCGCCGATAATTGCAACATGTAGCGCCAGATCTAAGCTATCCATACATGTCAAAATTACTGAATTTGGTTGATATTTCATGCAATTATGAATGAGTAAAGCAAGTCCATACCCCAGGAAATTTGACATGCATGGAGCAATAAATAGACGGTAACATGTACACAGATGTTGGCCGGAAAGAAAATAAACATTGCGAGGTTTGAATTTTCTCCACAAGTTTTAACTCTAAGAAGCCGCCGATAATTGCAACATGTAGCGCCAGATCTAAGCTATCCATACATGTCAAAATTACTGCATTTGGTTGATATTTCATGCAATTATGAATGAGTAAAGCAAGTCATACCCCAGGGAATTTGACAGGCATGGAGCAATAAATAGAAGGTAATATGCACACAGATGTTGGCCGGAAAGAAAATAAACATTGCGAGGTTTGAATTTTCTCCACAAGTGTTAACTCTAAGAAGCCGCCGATAATTGCAACATGTAGCGCCAGATCTAAGCTATCCATACATGTCAAAATTACTGAATTTGGTTGATATTTCATGCAATTATGAATGAGTAAAGCAAGTCCATACCCCAGGGAATTTGACAGGCATGGAGCAATAAATAGAAGGTAATATGCACACAGATGTTGGCCGGAAAGAAAATAAACATTGCGAGGTTTGAATTTTCTCCGCAAGTTTTAACTCTAAGAAGCCGCCGATAATTGCAACATGTAGCGCCAGATCTAAGCTATCCATACATGTCAAAATTACTGAATTTGGTTGATATTTCATGCAATTATGAATGAGTAAAGCAAGTCATACCCCAGGGAATTTGACAGGCATGGAGCAATAAATAGAAGGTAATATGCACACAGATGTTGGCCGGAAAGAAAATAAACATTGCGAGGTTTGAATTTTCTCCACAAGTTTTAACTCTAAGAAGCCGCCGATAATTGCAACATGTAGCGCCAGATCTAAGCTATCCATACATGTCAAAATTACTGAATTTGGTTGATATTTCATGCAATTATGAATGAGTAAAGCAAGTCCATACCCCAGGAAATTTGACATGCATGGAGCAATAAATAGACGGTAACATGTACACAGATGTTGGCCGGAAAGAAAATAAACATTGCGAGGTTTGAATTTTCTCCACAAGTTTTAACTCTAAGAAGCCGCCGATAATTGCAACATGTAGCGCCAGATCTAAGCTATCCATACATGTCAAAATTACTGCATTTGGTTGATATTTCATGCAATTATGAATGAGTAAAGCAAGTCATACCCCAGGGAATTTGACAGGCATGGAGCAATAAATAGAAGGTAATATGCACACAGATGTTGGCCGGAAAGAAAATAAACATTGCGAGGTTTGAATTTTCTCCACAAGTGTTAACTCTAAGAAGCCGCCGATAATTGCAACATGTAGCGCCAGATCTAAGCTATCCATACATGTCAAAATTACTGAATTTGGTTGATATTTCATGCAATTATGAATGAGTAAAGCAAGTCCATACCCCAGGGAATTTGACAGGCATGGAGCAATAAATAGAAGGTAATATGCACACAGATGTTGGCCGGAAAGAAAATAAACATTGCGAGGTTTGAATTTTCTCCGCAAGTTTTAACTCTAAGAAGCCGCCGATAATTGCAACATGTAGCGCCAGATCTAAGCTATCCATACATGTCAAAATTACTGAATTTGGTTGATATTTCATGCAATTATGAATGAGTAAAGCAAGTCATACCCCAGGGAATTTGACAGGCATGGAGCAATAAATAGAAGGTAATATGCACACAGATGTTGGCCGGAAAGAAAATAAACATTGCGAGGTTTGAATTTTCTCCACAAGTTTTAACTCTAAGAAGCCGCCGATAATTGCAACATGTAGCGCCAGATCTAAGCTATCCATACATGTCAAAATTACTGAATTTGGTTGATATTTCATGCAATTATGAATGAGTAAAGCAAGTCATACCCCAGGGAATTTGACAGGCATGGAGCAATAAATAGACGGTAACATGTACACAGATGTTGGCCGGAAAGAAAATAAACATTGCGAGGTTTGAATTGTCTCCACAAGTGTTAACTCTAAGAAGCCGCCGATAATTGCAACATGTAGCGCCAGATCTAAGCTATCCATACATGTCAAAATTACTGAATTTGGTTGATATTTCATGCAATTATGAATGAGTAAAGCAAGTCCATACCCCAGGGAATTTGACATGCATGGAGCAATAAATAGACGGTAACATGTACACAGATGTTGGCCGGAAAGAAAATAAACATTGCGAGGTTTGAATTTTCTCCACAAGTTTTAACTCTAAGAAGCCGCCGATAATTGCAACATGTAGCGCCAGATCTAAGCTATCCATACATGTCAAAATTACTGAATTTGGTTGATATTTCATGCAATTATGAATGAGTAAAGCAAGTCATACCCCAGGGAATTTGACAGGCATAGAGCAATAAATAGAAGGTAATATGCACACAGATGTTGGCCGGAAAGAAAATAAACATTGCGAGGTTTGAATTTTCTCCACAAGTTTTAACTCTAAGAAGCCGCCGATAATTGCAACATGTAGCGCCAGATCTAAGCTATCCATACATGTCACAATTACTGAATTTGGTTGATATTTCATGCAATTATGAATGAGTAAAGCAAGTCATACCCCAGGGAATTTGACAGGCATGGAGCAATAAATAGAAGGTAATATGCACACAGATGTTGGCCGGAAAGAAAATAAACATTGCGAGGTTTGAATTTTCTCCACAAGTTTTAACTCTAAGAAGCCGCCGATAATTGCAACATGTAGCGCCAGATCTAAGCTATCCATACATGTCAAAATTACTGAATTTGGTTGATATTTCATGCAATTATGAATGAGTAAAGCAAGTCCATACCCCAGGGAATTTGACATGCATGGAGCAATAAATAGACGGTAACATGTACACAGATGTTGGCCGGAAAGAAAATAAACATTGCGAGGTTTGAATTTTCTCCACAAGTTTTAACTCTAAGAAGCCGCCGATAATTGCAACATGTAGCGCCAGATCTAAGCTATCCATACATGTCACAATTACTGAATTTGGTTGATATTTCATGCAATTATGAATGAGTAAAGCAAGTCATACCCCAGGGAATTTGACAGGCATGGAGCAATAAATAGAAGGTAATATGCACACAGATGTTGGCCGGAAAGAAAATAAACATTGCGAGGTTTGAATTTTCTCCACAAGTTTTAACTCTAAGAAGCCGCCGATAATTGCAACATGTAGCGCCAGATCTAAGCTATCCATACATGTCACAATTACTGAATTTGGTTGATATTTCATGCAATTATGAATGAGTAAAGCAAGTCATACCCCAGGGAATTTGACAGGCATGGAGCAATAAATAGAAGGTAATATGCACACAGATGTTGGCCGGAAAGAAAATAAACATTGCGAGGTTTGAATTTTCTCCACAAGTTTTAACTCTAAGAAGCCGCCGATAATTGCAACATGTAGCGCCAGATCTAAGCTATCCATACATGTCAAAATTACTGAATTTGGTTGATATTTCATGCAATTATGAATGAGTAAAGCAAGTCCATACCCCAGGGAATTTGACATGCATGGAGCAATAAATAGACGGTAACATGTACACAGATGTTGGCCGGAAAGAAAATAAACATTGCGAGGTTTGAATTTTCTCCACAAGTTTTAACTCTAAGAAGCCGCCGATAATTGCAACATGTAGCGCCAGATCTAAGCTATCCATACATGTCACAATTACTGAATTTGGTTGATATTTCATGCAATTATGAATGAGTAAAGCAAGTCATACCCCAGGGAATTTGACAGGCATGGAGCAATAAATAGAAGGTAATATGCACACAGATGTTGGCCGGAAAGAAAATAAACATTGCGAGGTTTGAATTTTCTCCACAAGTTTTAACTCTAAGAAGCCGCCGATAATTGCAACATGTAGCGCCAGATCTAAGCTATCCATACATGTCAAAATTACTGCATTTGGTTGATATTTCATGCAATTATGAATGAGTAAAGCAAGTCATACCCCAGGGAATTTGACAGGCATGGAGCAATAAATAGAAGGTAATGTGCACACAGATGTTGGCCGGAAAGAAAATAAACATTGCGAGGTTTGAATTTTCTCCACAAGTGTTAACTCTAAGAAGCCGCCGATAATTGCAACATGTAGCGCCAGATCTAAGCTATCCATACATGTCAAAATTACTGAATTTGGTTGATATTTCATGCAATTATGAATGAGTAAAGCAAGTCCATACCCCAGGGAATTTGACAGGCATGGAGCAATAAATAGAAGGTAATATGCACACAGATGTTGGCCGGAAAGAAAATAAACATTGAGAGGTTTGAATTTTCTCCGCAAGTTTTAACTCTAAGAAGCCGCCGATAATTGCAACATGTAGCGCCAGATCTAAGCTATCCATACATGTCAAAATTACTGAATTTGGTTGATATTTCATGCAATTATGAATGAGTAAAGCAAGTCATACCCCAGGGAATTTGACAGGCATAGAGCAATAAATAGAAGGTAATATGCACACAGATGTTGGCCGGAAAGAAAATAAACATTGCGAGGTTTGAATTTTCTCCACAAGTGTTAACTCTAAGAAGCCGCCGATAATTGCAACATGTAGCGCCAGATCTAAGCTATCCATACATGTCAAAATTACTGAATTTGGTTGATATTTCATGCAATTATGAATGAGTAAAGCAAGTCATACCCCAGGGAATTTGACAGGCATGGAGCAATAAATAGAAGGTAATATGCACACAGATGTTGGCCGGAAAGAAAATAAACATTGCGAGGTTTGAATTTTCTCCACAAGTTTTAACTCTAAGAAGCCGCCGATAATTGCAACATGTAGCGCCAGATCTAAGCTATCCATACATGTCAAAATTACTGAATTTGGTTGATATTTCATGCAATTATGAATGAGTAAAGCAAGTCCATACCCCAGGAAATTTGACATGCATGGAGCAATAAATAGACGGTAACATGTACACAGATGTTGGCCGGAAAGAAAATAAACATTGCGAGGTTTGAATTTTCTCCACAAGTGTTAACTCTAAGAAGCCGCCGATAATTGCAACATGTAGCGCCAGATCTAAGCTATCCATACATGTCAAAATTACTGAATTTGGTTGATATTTCATGCAATTATGAATGAGTAAAGCAAGTCCATACCCCAGGGAATTTGACATGCATGGAGCAATAAATAGACGGTAACATGTACACAGATGTTGGCCGGAAAGAAAATAAACATTGCGAGGTTTGAATTTTCTCCACAAGTTTTAACTCTAAGAAGCCGCCGATAATTGCAACATGTAGCGCCAGATCTAAGCTATCCATACATGTCACAATTACTGAATTTGGTTGATATTTCATGCAATTATGAATGAGTAAAGCAAGTCATACCCCAGGGAATTTGACAGGCATGGAGCAATAAATAGAAGGTAATATGCACACAGATGTTGGCCGGAAAGAAAATAAACATTGCGAGGTTTGAATTTTCTCCGCAAGTTTTAACTCTAAGAAGCCGCCGATAATTGCAACATGTAGCGCCAGATCTAAGCTATCCATACATGTCAAAATTACTGAATTTGGTTGATATTTCATGCAATTATGAATGAGTAAAGCAAGTCATACCCCAGGGAATTTGACAGGCATGGAGCAATAAATAGAAGGTAATATGCACACAGATGTTGGCCGGAAAGAAAATAAACATTGCGAGGTTTGAATTTTCTCCACAAGTTTTAACTCTAAGAAGCCGCCGATAATTGCAACATGTAGCGCCAGATCTAAGCTATCCATACATGTCAAAATTACTGAATTTGGTTGATATTTCATGCAATTATGAATGAGTAAAGCAAGTCATACCCCAGGGAATTTGACAGGCATGGAGCAATAAATAGACGGTAACATGTACACAGATGTTGGCCGGAAAGAAAATAAACATTGCGAGGTTTGAATTGTCTCCACAAGTGTTAACTCTAAGAAGCCGCCGATAATTGCAACATGTAGCGCCAGATCTAAGCTATCCATACATGTCAAAATTACTGAATTTGGTTGATATTTCATGCAATTATGAATGAGTAAAGCAAGTCCATACCCCAGGGAATTTGACATGCATGGAGCAATAAATAGACGGTAACATGTACACAGATGTTGGCCGGAAAGAAAATAAACATTGCGAGGTTTGAATTTTCTCCACAAGTTTTAACTCTAAGAAGCCGCCGATAATTGCAACATGTAGCGCCAGATCTAAGCTATCCATACATGTCAAAATTACTGAATTTGGTTGATATTTCATGCAATTATGAATGAGTAAAGCAAGTCATACCCCAGGGAATTTGACAGGCATAGAGCAATAAATAGAAGGTAATATGCACACAGATGTTGGCCGGAAAGAAAATAAACATTGCGAGGTTTGAATTTTCTCCACAAGTTTTAACTCTAAGAAGCCGCCGATAATTGCAACATGTAGCGCCAGATCTAAGCTATCCATACATGTCACAATTACTGAATTTGGTTGATATTTCATGCAATTATGAATGAGTAAAGCAAGTCATACCCCAGGGAATTTGACAGGCATGGAGCAATAAATAGAAGGTAATATGCACACAGATGTTGGCCGGAAAGAAAATAAACATTGCGAGGTTTGAATTTTCTCCACAAGTTTTAACTCTAAGAAGCCGCCGATAATTGCAACATGTAGCGCCAGATCTAAGCTATCCATACATGTCAAAATTACTGAATTTGGTTGATATTTCATGCAATTATGAATGAGTAAAGCAAGTCCATACCCCAGGAAATTTGACATGCATGGAGCAATAAATAGACGGTAACATGTACACAGATGTTGGCCGGAAAGAAAATAAACATTGCGAGGTTTGAATTTTCTCCACAAGTTTTAACTCTAAGAAGCCGCCGATAATTGCAACATGTAGCGCCAGATCTAAGCTATCCATACATGCCACAATTACTGAATTTGGTTGATATTTCATGCAATTATGAATGAGTAAAGCAAGTCATACCCCAGGGAATTTGACAGGCATGGAGCAATAAATAGAAGGTAATATGCACACAGATGTTGGCCGGAAAGAAAATAAACATTGCGAGGTTTGAATTTTCTCCACAAGTTTTAACTCTAAGAAGCCGCCGATAATTGCAACATGTAGCGCCAGATCTAAGCTATCCATACATGTCAAAATTACTGCATTTGGTTGATATTTCATGCAATTATGAATGAGTAAAGCAAGTCATACCCCAGGGAATTTGACAGGCATGGAGCAATAAATAGAAGGTAATATGCACACAGATGTTGGCCGGAAAGAAAATAAACATTGCGAGGTTTGAATTTTCTCCACAAGTGTTAACTCTAAGAAGCCGCCGATAATTGCAACATGTAGCGCCAGATCTAAGCTATCCATACATGTCAAAATTACTGAATTTGGTTGATATTTCATGCAATTATGAATGAGTAAAGCAAGTCCATACCCCAGGGAATTTGACAGGCATGGAGCAATAAATAGAAGGTAATATGCACACAGATGTTGGCCGGAAAGAAAATAAACATTGAGAGGTTTGAATTTTCTCCGCAAGTTTTAACTCTAAGAAGCCGCCGATAATTGCAACATGTAGCGCCAGATCTAAGCTATCCATACATGTCAAAATTACTGAATTTGGTTGATATTTCATGCAATTATGAATGAGTAAAGCAAGTCATACCCCAGGGAATTTGACAGGCATAGAGCAATAAATAGAAGGTAATATGCACACAGATGTTGGCCGGAAAGAAAATAAACATTGCGAGGTTTGAATTTTCTCCACAAGTGTTAACTCTAAGAAGCCGCCGATAATTGCAACATGTAGCGCCAGATCTAAGCTATCCATACATGTCAAAATTACTGAATTTGGTTGATATTTCATGCAATTATGAATGAGTAAAGCAAGTCATACCCCAGGGAATTTGACAGGCATGGAGCAATAAATAGAAGGTAATATGCACACAGATGTTGGCCGGAAAGAAAATAAACATTGCGAGGTTTGAATTTTCTCCACAAGTTTTAACTCTAAGAAGCCGCCGATAATTGCAACATGTAGCGCCAGATCTAAGCTATCCATACATGTCAAAATTACTGAATTTGGTTGATATTTCATGCAATTATGAATGAGTAAAGCAAGTCCATACCCCAGGAAATTTGACATGCATGGAGCAATAAATAGACGGTAACATGTACACAGATGTTGGCCGGAAAGAAAATAAACATTGCGAGGTTTGAATTTTCTCCACAAGTGTTAACTCTAAGAAGCCGCCGATAATTGCAACATGTAGCGCCAGATCTAAGCTATCCATACATGTCAAAATTACTGAATTTGGTTGATATTTCATGCAATTATGAATGAGTAAAGCAAGTCATACCCCAGGGAATTTGACAGGCATGGAGCAATAAATAGAAGGTAATATGCACACAGATGTTGGCCGGAAAGAAAATAAACATTGCGAGGTTTGAATTTTCTCCACAAGTTTTAACTCTAAGAAGCCGCCGATAATTGCAACATGTAGCGCCAGATCTAAGCTATCCATACATGTCAAAATTACTGAATTTGGTTGATATTTCATGCAATTATGAATGAGTAAAGCAAGTCATACCCCAGGGAATTTGACAGGCATGGAGCAATAAATAGACGGTAACATGTACACAGATGTTGGCCGGAAAGAAAATAAACATTGCGAGGTTTGAATTGTCTCCACAAGTGTTAACTCTAAGAAGCCGCCGATAATTGCAACATGTAGCGCCAGATCTAAGCTATCCATACATGTCAAAATTACTGAATTTGGTTGATATTTCATGCAATTATGAATGAGTAAAGCAAGTCCATACCCCAGGGAATTTGACATGCATGGAGCAATAAATAGACGGTAACATGTACACAGATGTTGGCCGGAAAGAAAATAAACATTGCGAGGTTTGAATTTTCTCCACAAGTTTTAACTCTAAGAAGCCGCCGATAATTGCAACATGTAGCGCCAGATCTAAGCTATCCATACATGTCAAAATTACTGAATTTGGTTGATATTTCATGCAATTATGAATGAGTAAAGCAAGTCATACCCCAGGGAATTTGACAGGCATAGAGCAATAAATAGAAGGTAATATGCACACAGATGTTGGCCGGAAAGAAAATAAACATTGCGAGGTTTGAATTTTCTCCACAAGTTTTAACTCTAAGAAGCCGCCGATAATTGCAACATGTAGCGCCAGATCTAAGCTATCCATACATGTCACAATTACTGAATTTGGTTGATATTTCATGCAATTATGAATGAGTAAAGCAAGTCATACCCCAGGGAATTTGACAGGCATGGAGCAATAAATAGAAGGTAATATGCACACAGATGTTGGCCGGAAAGAAAATAAACATTGCGAGGTTTGAATTTTCTCCACAAGTTTTAACTCTAAGAAGCCGCCGATAATTGCAACATGTAGCGCCAGATCTAAGCTATCCATACATGTCAAAATTACTGAATTTGGTTGATATTTCATGCAATTATGAATGAGTAAAGCAAGTCCATACCCCAGGGAATTTGACATGCATGGAGCAATAAATAGACGGTAACATGTACACAGATGTTGGCCGGAAAGAAAATAAACATTGCGAGGTTTGAATTTTCTCCACAAGTTTTAACTCTAAGAAGCCGCCGATAATTGCAACATGTAGCGCCAGATCTAAGCTATCCATACATGCCACAATTACTGAATTTGGTTGATATTTCATGCAATTATGAATGAGTAAAGCAAGTCATACCCCAGGGAATTTGACAGGCATGGAGCAATAAATAGAAGGTAATATGCACACAGATGTTGGCCGGAAAGAAAATAAACATTGCGAGGTTTGAATTTTCTCCACAAGTTTTAACTCTAAGAAGCCGCCGATAATTGCAACATGTAGCGCCAGATCTAAGCTATCCATACATGTCAAAATTACTGCATTTGGTTGATATTTCATGCAATTATGAATGAGTAAAGCAAGTCATACCCCAGGGAATTTGACAGGCATGGAGCAATAAATAGAAGGTAATATGCACACAGATGTTGGCCGGAAAGAAAATAAACATTGCGAGGTTTGAATTTTCTCCACAAGTGTTAACTCTAAGAAGCCGCCGATAATTGCAACATGTAGCGCCAGATCTAAGCTATCCATACATGTCAAAATTACTGAATTTGGTTGATATTTCATGCAATTATGAATGAGTAAAGCAAGTCCATACCCCAGGGAATTTGACAGGCATGGAGCAATAAATAGAAGGTAATATGCACACAGATGTTGGCCGGAAAGAAAATAAACATTGAGAGGTTTGAATTTTCTCCGCAAGTTTTAACTCTAAGAAGCCGCCGATAATTGCAACATGTAGCGCCAGATCTAAGCTATCCATACATGTCAAAATTACTGAATTTGATTGATATTTCATGCAATTATGAATGAGTAAAGCAAGTCATACCCCAGGGAATTTGACAGGCATAGAGCAATAAATAGAAGGTAATATGCACACAGATGTTGGCCGGAAAGAAAATAAACATTGCGAGGTTTGAATTTTCTCCACAAGTGTTAACTCTAAGAAGCCGCCGATAATTGCAACATGTAGCGCCAGATCTAAGCTATCCATACATGTCAAAATTACTGAATTTGGTTGATATTTCATGCAATTATGAATGAGTAAAGCAAGTCATACCCCAGGGAATTTGACAGGCATGGAGCAATAAATAGAAGGTAATATGCACACAGATGTTGGCCGGAAAGAAAATAAACATTGCGAGGTTTGAATTTTCTCCACAAGTTTTAACTCTAAGAAGCCGCCGATAATTGCAACATGTAGCGCCAGATCTAAGCTATCCATACATGTCAAAATTACTGAATTTGGTTGATATTTCATGCAATTATGAATGAGTAAAGCAAGTCCATACCCCAGGAAATTTGACATGCATGGAGCAATAAATAGACGGTAACATGTACACAGATGTTGGCCGGAAAGAAAATAAACATTGCGAGGTTTGAATTTTCTCCACAAGTGTTAACTCTAAGAAGCCGCCGATAATTGCAACATGTAGCGCCAGATCTAAGCTATCCATACATGTCAAAATTACTGAATTTGGTTGATATTTCATGCAATTATGAATGAGTAAAGCAAGTCCATACCCCAGGGAATTTGACATGCATGGAGCAATAAATAGACGGTAACATGTACACAGATGTTGGCCGGAAAGAAAATAAACATTGCGAGGTTTGAATTTTCTCCACAAGTTTTAACTCTAAGAAGCCGCCGATAATTGCAACATGTAGCGCCAGATCTAAGCTATCCATACATGTCACAATTACTGAATTTGGTTGATATTTCATGCAATTATGAATGAGTAAAGCAAGTCATACCCCAGGGAATTTGACAGGCATGGAGCAATAAATAGAAGGTAATATGCACACAGATGTTGGCCGGAAAGAAAATAAACATTGCGAGGTTTGAATTTTCTCCACAAGTTTTAACTCTAAGAAGCCGCCGATAATTGCAACATGTAGCGCCAGATCTAAGCTATCCATACATGTCAAAATTACTGCATTTGGTTGATATTTCATGCAATTATGAATGAGTAAAGCAAGTCCATACCCCAGGGAATTTGACATGCATGGAGCAATAAATAGACGGTAACATGTACACAGATGTTGGCCGGAAAGAAAATAAACATTGCGAGGTTTGAATTTTCTCCACAAGTTTTAACTCTAAGAAGCCGCCGATAATTGCAACATGTAGCGCCAGATCTAAGCTATCCATACATGTCAAAATTACTGCATTTGGTTGATATTTCATGCAATTATGAATGAGTAAAGCAAGTCATACCCCAGGGAATTTGACAGGCATGGAGCAATAAATAGAAGGTAATATGCACACAGATGTTGGCCGGAAAGAAAATAAACATTGCGAGGTTTGAATTTTCTCCACAAGTGTTAACTCTAAGAAGCCGCCGATAATTGCAACATGTAGCGCCAGATCTAAGCTATCCATACATGTCAAAATTACTGAATTTGGTTGATATTTCATGCAATTATGAATGAGTAAAGCAAGTCCATACCCCAGGGAATTTGACAGGCATGGAGCAATAAATAGAAGGTAATATGCACACAGATGTTGGCCGGAAAGAAAATAAACATTGCGAGGTTTGAATTTTCTCCGCAAGTTTTAACTCTAAGAAGCCGCCGATAATTGCAACATGTAGCGCCAGATCTAAGCTATCCATACATGTCAAAATTACTGAATTTGGTTGATATTTCATGCAATTATGAATGAGTAAAGCAAGTCATACCCCAGGGAATTTGACAGGCATAGAGCAATAAATAGAAGGTAATATGCACACAGATGTTGGCCGGAAAGAAAATAAACATTGCGAGGTTTGAATTTTCTCCACAAGTTTTAACTCTAAGAAGCCGCCGATAATTGCAACATGTAGCGCCAGATCTAAGCTATCCATACATGTCAAAATTACTGAATTTGGTTGATATTTCATGCAATTATGAATGAGTAAAGCAAGTCCATACCCCAGGAAATTTGACATGCATGGAGCAATAAATAGACGGTAACATGTACACAGATGTTGGCCGGAAAGAAAATAAACATTGCGAGGTTTGAATTTTCTCCACAAGTTTTAACTCTAAGAAGCCGCCGATAATTGCAACATGTAGCGCCAGATCTAAGCTATCCATACATGTCAAAATTACTGCATTTGGTTGATATTTCATGCAATTATGAATGAGTAAAGCAAGTCATACCCCAGGGAATTTGACAGGCATGGAGCAATAAATAGAAGGTAATATGCACACAGATGTTGGCCGGAAAGAAAATAAACATTGCGAGGTTTGAATTTTCTCCACAAGTGTTAACTCTAAGAAGCCGCCGATAATTGCAACATGTAGCGCCAGATCTAAGCTATCCATACATGTCAAAATTACTCAATTTGGTTGATATTTCATGCAATTATGAATGAGTAAAGCAAGTCCATACCCCAGGGAATTGGACAGGCATGGAGCAATAAATAGAAGGTAATATGCACACAGATGTTGGCCGGAAAGAAAATAAACATTGCGAGGTTTGAATTTTCTCCACAAGTTTTAACTCTAAGAAGCCGCCGATAATTGCAACATGTAGCGCCAGATCTAAGCTATCCATACATGTCAAAATTACTGCATTTGGTTGATATTTCATGCAATTATGAATGAGTAAAGCAAGTCCATACCCCAGGGAATTTGACATGCATGGAGCAATAAATAGACGGTAACATGTACACAGATGTTGGCCGGAAAGAAAATAAACATTGCGAGGTTTGAATTTTCTCCACAAGTTTTAACTCTAAGAAGCCGCCGATAATTGCAACATGTAGCGCCAGATCTAAGCTATCCATACATGTCAAAATTACTGCATTTGGTTGATATTTCATGCAATTATGAATGAGTAAAGCAAGTCATACCCCAGGGAATTTGACAGGCATGGAGCAATAAATAGAAGGTAATATGCACACAGATGTTGGCCGGAAAGAAAATAAACATTGCGAGGTTTGAATTTTCTCCACAAGTGTTAACTCTAAGAAGCCGCCGATAATTGCAACATGTAGCGCCAGATCTAAGCTATCCATACATGTCAAAATTACTGAATTTGGTTGATATTTCATGCAATTATGAATGAGTAAAGCAAGTCCATACCCCAGGGAATTTGACAGGCATGGAGCAATAAATAGAAGGTAATATGCACACAGATGTTGGCCGGAAAGAAAATAAACATTGCGAGGTTTGAATTTTCTCCGCAAGTTTTAACTCTAAGAAGCCGCCGATAATTGCAACATGTAGCGCCAGATCTAAGCTATCCATACATGTCAAAATTACTGAATTTGGTTGATATTTCATGCAATTATGAATGAGTAAAGCAAGTCATACCCCAGGGAATTTGACAGGCATAGAGCAATAAATAGAAGGTAATATGCACACAGATGTTGGCCGGAAAGAAAATAAACATTGCGAGGTTTGAATTTTCTCCACAAGTTTTAACTCTAAGAAGCCGCCGATAATTGCAACATGTAGCGCCAGATCTAAGCTATCCATACATGTCAAAATTACTGAATTTGGTTGATATTTCATGCAATTATGAATGAGTAAAGCAAGTCCATACCCCAGGAAATTTGACATGCATGGAGCAATAAATAGACGGTAACATGTACACAGATGTTGGCCGGAAAGAAAATAAACATTGCGAGGTTTGAATTTTCTCCACAAGTTTTAACTCTAAGAAGCCGCCGATAATTGCAACATGTAGCGCCAGATCTAAGCTATCCATACATGTCAAAATTACTGCATTTGGTTGATATTTCATGCAATTATGAATGAGTAAAGCAAGTCATACCCCAGGGAATTTGACAGGCATGGAGCAATAAATAGAAGGTAATATGCACACAGATGTTGGCCGGAAAGAAAATAAACATTGCGAGGTTTGAATTTTCTCCACAAGTGTTAACTCTAAGAAGCCGCCGATAATTGCAACATGTAGCGCCAGATCTAAGCTATCCATACATGTCAAAATTACTCAATTTGGTTGATATTTCATGCAATTATGAATGAGTAAAGCAAGTCCATACCCCAGGGAATTTGACAGGCATGGAGCAATAAATAGAAGGTAATATGCACACAGATGTTGGCCGGAAAGAAAATAAACATTGCGAGGTTTGAATTTTCTCCGCAAGTTTTAACTCTAAGAAGCCGCCGATAATTGCAACATGTAGCGCCAGATCTAAGCTATCCATACATGTCAAAATTACTGAATTTGGTTGATATTTCATGCAATTATGAATGAGTAAAGCAAGTCATACCCCAGGGAATTTGACAGGCATGGAGCAATAAATAGAAGGTAATATGCACACAGATGTTGGCCGGAAAGAAAATAAACATTGCGAGGTTTGAATTTTCTCCACAAGTTTTAACTCTAAGAAGCCGCCGATAATTGCAACATGTAGCGCCAGATCTAAGCTATCCATACATGTCAAAATTACTGAATTTGGTTGATATTTCATGCAATTATGAATGAGTAAAGCAAGTCATACCCCAGGGAATTTGACAGGCATGGAGCAATAAATAGACGGTAACATGTACACAGATGTTGGCCGGAAAGAAAATAAACATTGCGAGGTTTGAATTGTCTCCACAAGTGTTAACTCTAAGAAGCCGCCGATAATTGCAACATGTAGCGCCAGATCTAAGCTATCCATACATGTCAAAATTACTGAATTTGGTTGATATTTCATGCAATTATGAATGAGTAAAGCAAGTCCATACCCCAGGGAATTTGACATGCATGGAGCAATAAATAGACGGTAACATGTACACAGATGTTGGCCGGAAAGAAAATAAACATTGCGAGGTTTGAATTTTCTCCACAAGTTTTAACTCTAAGAAGCCGCCGATAATTGCAACATGTAGCGCCAGATCTAAGCTATCCATACATGTCAAAATTACTGAATTTGGTTGATATTTCATGCAATTATGAATGAGTAAAGCAAGTCATACCCCAGGGAATTTGACAGGCATAGAGCAATAAATAGAAGGTAATATGCACACAGATGTTGGCCGGAAAGAAAATAAACATTGCGAGGTTTGAATTTTCTCCACAAGTTTTAACTCTAAGAAGCCGCCGATAATTGCAACATGTAGCGCCAGATCTAAGCTATCCATACATGTCACAATTACTGAATTTGGTTGATATTTCATGCAATTATGAATGAGTAAAGCAAGTCATACCCCAGGGAATTTGACAGGCATGGAGCAATAAATAGAAGGTAATATGCACACAGATGTTGGCCGGAAAGAAAATAAACATTGCGAGGTTTGAATTTTCTCCACAAGTTTTAACTCTAAGAAGCCGCCGATAATTGCAACATGTAGCGCCAGATCTAAGCTATCCATACATGTCACAATTACTGAATTTGGTTGATATTTCATGCAATTATGAATGAGTAAAGCAAGTCATACCCCAGGGAATTTGACAGGCATAGAGCAATAAATAGAAGGTAATATGCACACAGATGTTGGCCGGAAAGAAAATAAACATTGCGAGGTTTGAATTTTCTCCACAAGTTTTAACTCTAAGAAGCCGCCGATAATTGCAACATGTAGCGCCAGATCTAAGCTATCCATACATGTCAAAATTACTGAATTTGGTTGATATTTCATGCAATTATGAATGAGTAAAGCAAGTCCATACCCCAGGAAATTTGACATGCATGGAGCAATAAATAGACGGTAACATGTACACAGATGTTGGCCGGAAAGAAAATAAACATTGCGAGGTTTGAATTTTCTCCACAAGTTTTAACTCTAAGAAGCCGCCGATAATTGCAACATGTAGCGCCAGATCTAAGCTATCCATACATGTCAAAATTACTGCATTTGGTTGATATTTCATGCAATTATGAATGAGTAAAGCAAGTCATACCCCAGGGAATTTGACAGGCATGGAGCAATAAATAGAAGGTAATATGCACACAGATGTTGGCCGGAAAGAAAATAAACATTGCGAGGTTTGAATTTTCTCCACAAGTGTTAACTCTAAGAAGCCGCCGATAATTGCAACATGTAGCGCCAGATCTAAGCTATCCATACATGTCAAAATTACTCAATTTGGTTGATATTTCATGCAATTATGAATGAGTAAAGCAAGTCCATACCCCAGGGAATTGGACAGGCATGGAGCAATAAATAGAAGGTAATATGCACACAGATGTTGGCCGGAAAGAAAATAAACATTGCGAGGTTTGAATTTTCTCCACAAGTTTTAACTCTAAGAAGCCGCCGATAATTGCAACATGTAGCGCCAGATCTAAGCTATCCATACATGTCAAAATTACTGCATTTGGTTGATATTTCATGCAATTATGAATGAGTAAAGCAAGTCCATACCCCAGGGAATTTGACATGCATGGAGCAATAAATAGACGGTAACATGTACACAGATGTTGGCCGGAAAGAAAATAAACATTGCGAGGTTTGAATTTTCTCCACAAGTTTTAACTCTAAGAAGCCGCCGATAATTGCAACATGTAGCGCCAGATCTAAGCTATCCATACATGTCAAAATTACTGCATTTGGTTGATATTTCATGCAATTATGAATGAGTAAAGCAAGTCATACCCCAGGGAATTTGACAGGCATGGAGCAATAAATAGAAGGTAATATGCACACAGATGTTGGCCGGAAAGAAAATAAACATTGCGAGGTTTGAATTTTCTCCACAAGTGTTAACTCTAAGAAGCCGCCGATAATTGCAACATGTAGCGCCAGATCTAAGCTATCCATACATGTCAAAATTACTGAATTTGGTTGATATTTCATGCAATTATGAATGAGTAAAGCAAGTCCATACCCCAGGGAATTTGACAGGCATGGAGCAATAAATAGAAGGTAATATGCACACAGATGTTGGCCGGAAAGAAAATAAACATTGCGAGGTTTGAATTTTCTCCGCAAGTTTTAACTCTAAGAAGCCGCCGATAATTGCAACATGTAGCGCCAGATCTAAGCTATCCATACATGTCAAAATTACTGAATTTGGTTGATATTTCATGCAATTATGAATGAGTAAAGCAAGTCATACCCCAGGGAATTTGACAGGCATAGAGCAATAAATAGAAGGTAATATGCACACAGATGTTGGCCGGAAAGAAAATAAACATTGCGAGGTTTGAATTTTCTCCACAAGTTTTAACTCTAAGAAGCCGCCGATAATTGCAACATGTAGCGCCAGATCTAAGCTATCCATACATGTCAAAATTACTGAATTTGGTTGATATTTCATGCAATTATGAATGAGTAAAGCAAGTCCATACCCCAGGAAATTTGACATGCATGGAGCAATAAATAGACGGTAACATGTACACAGATGTTGGCCGGAAAGAAAATAAACATTGCGAGGTTTGAATTTTCTCCACAAGTTTTAACTCTAAGAAGCCGCCGATAATTGCAACATGTAGCGCCAGATCTAAGCTATCCATACATGTCAAAATTACTGCATTTGGTTGATATTTCATGCAATTATGAATGAGTAAAGCAAGTCATACCCCAGGGAATTTGACAGGCATGGAGCAATAAATAGAAGGTAATATGCACACAGATGTTGGCCGGAAAGAAAATAAACATTGCGAGGTTTGAATTTTCTCCACAAGTGTTAACTCTAAGAAGCCGCCGATAATTGCAACATGTAGCGCCAGATCTAAGCTATCCATACATGTCAAAATTACTCAATTTGGTTGATATTTCATGCAATTATGAATGAGTAAAGCAAGTCCATACCCCAGGGAATTTGACAGGCATGGAGCAATAAATAGAAGGTAATATGCACACAGATGTTGGCCGGAAAGAAAATAAACATTGCGAGGTTTGAATTTTCTCCGCAAGTTTTAACTCTAAGAAGCCGCCGATAATTGCAACATGTAGCGCCAGATCTAAGCTATCCATACATGTCAAAATTACTGAATTTGGTTGATATTTCATGCAATTATGAATGAGTAAAGCAAGTCATACCCCAGGGAATTTGACAGGCATGGAGCAATAAATAGAAGGTAATATGCACACAGATGTTGGCCGGAAAGAAAATAAACATTGCGAGGTTTGAATTTTCTCCACAAGTTTTAACTCTAAGAAGCCGCCGATAATTGCAACATGTAGCGCCAGATCTAAGCTATCCATACATGTCAAAATTACTGAATTTGGTTGATATTTCATGCAATTATGAATGAGTAAAGCAAGTCATACCCCAGGGAATTTGACAGGCATGGAGCAATAAATAGACGGTAACATGTACACAGATGTTGGCCGGAAAGAAAATAAACATTGCGAGGTTTGAATTGTCTCCACAAGTGTTAACTCTAAGAAGCCGCCGATAATTGCAACATGTAGCGCCAGATCTAAGCTATCCATACATGTCAAAATTACTGAATTTGGTTGATATTTCATGCAATTATGAATGAGTAAAGCAAGTCCATACCCCAGGGAATTTGACATGCATGGAGCAATAAATAGACGGTAACATGTACACAGATGTTGGCCGGAAAGAAAATAAACATTGCGAGGTTTGAATTTTCTCCACAAGTTTTAACTCTAAGAAGCCGCCGATAATTGCAACATGTAGCGCCAGATCTAAGCTATCCATACATGTCAAAATTACTGAATTTGGTTGATATTTCATGCAATTATGAATGAGTAAAGCAAGTCATACCCCAGGGAATTTGACAGGCATAGAGCAATAAATAGAAGGTAATATGCACACAGATGTTGGCCGGAAAGAAAATAAACATTGCGAGGTTTGAATTTTCTCCACAAGTTTTAACTCTAAGAAGCCGCCGATAATTGCAACATGTAGCGCCAGATCTAAGCTATCCATACATGTCACAATTACTGAATTTGGTTGATATTTCATGCAATTATGAATGAGTAAAGCAAGTCATACCCCAGGGAATTTGACAGGCATGGAGCAATAAATAGAAGGTAATATGCACACAGATGTTGGCCGGAAAGAAAATAAACATTGCGAGGTTTGAATTTTCTCCACAAGTTTTAACTCTAAGAAGCCGCCGATAATTGCAACATGTAGCGCCAGATCTAAGCTATCCATACATGTCACAATTACTGAATTTGGTTGATATTTCATGCAATTATGAATGAGTAAAGCAAGTCATACCCCAGGGAATTTGACAGGCATGGAGCAATAAATAGAAGGTAATATGCACACAGATGTTGGCCGGAAAGAAAATAAACATTGCGAGGTTTGAATTTTCTCCACAAGTTTTAACTCTAAGCAGCCGCCGATAATTGCAACATGTAGCGCCAGATCTAAGCTATCCATACATGTCAAAATTACTGCATTTGGTTGATATTTCATGCAATTATGAATGAGTAAAGCAAGTCCATACCCCAGGGAATTTGACAGGCATGGAGCAATAAATAGAAGGTAATATGCACACAGATGTTGGCCGGAAAGAAAATAAACATTGCGAGGTTTGAATTTTCTCCACAAGTTTTAACTCTAAGAAGCCGCCGATAATTGCAACATGTAGCGCCAGATCTAAGCTATCCATACATGTCACAATTACTGAATTTGGTTGATATTTCATGCAATTATGAATGAGTAAAGCAAGTCATACCCCAGGGAATTCGACAGGCATGGAGCAATAAATAGAAGGTAATATGCACACAGATGTTGGCCGGAAAGAAAATAAACATTGCGAGGTTTGAATTTTCTCCACAAGTTTTAACTCTAAGCAGCCGCCGATAATTGCAACATGTAGCGCCAGATCTAAGCTATCCATACATGTCAAAATTACTGCATTTGGTTGATATTTCATGCAATTATGAATGAGTAAAGCAAGTCCATACCCCAGGGAATTTGACAGGCATGGAGCAATAAATAGAAGGTAATATGCACACAGATGTTGGCCGGAAAGAAAATAAACATTGCGAGGTTTGAATTTTCTCCACAAGTTTTAACTCTAAGAAGCCGCCGATAATTGCAACATGTAGCGCCAGATCTAAGCTATCCATACATGTCAAAATTACTGAATTTGGTTGATATTTCATGCAATTATGAATGAGTAAAGCAAGTCATACCCCAGGGAATTTGACAGGCATAGAGCAATACATAGAAGGTAATATGCACACAGATGTTGGCCGGAAAGAAAATAAACATTGCGAGGTTTGAATTTTCTCCACAAGTTTTAACTCTAAGAAGCTGCCGATAATTGCAACATGTAGCGCCAGATCTAAGCTATCCATACATGTCACAATTACTGAATTTGGTTGATATTTCATGCAATTATGAATGAGTAAAGCAAGTCATACCCCAGGGAATTTGACAGGCATGGAGCAATAAATAGAAGGTAATATGCACACAGATGTTGGCCGGAAAGAAAATAAACATTGCGAGGTTTGAATTTTCTCCACAAGTTTTAACTCTAAGAAGCCGCCGATAATTGCAACATGTAGCGCCAGATCTAAGCTATCCATACATGTCAAAATTACTGCATTTGGTTGATATTTCATGCAATTATGAATGAGTAAAGCAAGTCATACCCCAGGGAATTTGACAGGCATGGAGCAATAAATAGAAGGTAATATGCACACAGATGTTGGCCGGAAAGAAAATAAACATTGCGAGGTTTGAATTTTCTCCGCAAGTTTTAACTCTAAGAAGCCGACGATAATTGCAACATGTAGCGCCAGATCTAAGCTATCCATACATGTCAAAATTACTGAATTTGGTTGATATTTCATGCAATTATGAATGAGTAAAGCAAGTCATACCCCAGGGAATTGGACAGGCATGGAGCAATAAATAGAAGGTAATATGCACACAGATGTTGGCCGGAAAGAAAATAAACATTGCGAGGTTTGAATTTTCACCACAAGTTTTAACTCTAAGAAGCCGCCGATAATTGCAACATGTAGCGCCAGATCTAAGCTATCCATACATGTCAAAATTACTGAATTTGGTTGATATTTCATGCAATTATGAATGAGTAAAGCAAGTCATACCCCAGGGAATTTGACAGGCATGGAGCAATAAATAGAAGGTAATATGCACACAGATGTTGGCCGGAAAGAAAATAAACATTGCGAGGTTTGAATTTTCTGCACAAGTTTTAACTCTAAGAAGCCGCCGATAATTGCAACATGTAGCGCCAGATCTAAGCTATCCATACATGTCAAAATTACTGAATTTGGTTGATATTTCATGCAATTATGAATGAGTAAAGCAAGTCATACCCCAGGGAATTTGACAGGCATGGAGCAATAAATAGACGGTAACATGTACACAGATGTTGGCCGGAAAGAAAATAAACATTGCGAGGTTTGAATTGTCTCCACAAGTGTTAACTCTAAGAAGCCGCCGATAATTGCAACATGTAGCGCCAGATCTAAGCTATCCATACATGTCAAAATTACTGAATTTGGTTGATATTTCATGCAATTATGAATGAGTAAAGCAAGTCATACCCCAGGGAATTTGACAGGCATAGAGCAATACATAGAAGGTAATATGCACACAGATGTTGGCCGGAAAGAAAATAAACATTGCGAGGTTTGAATTTTCTCCACAAGTTTTAACTCTAAGAAGCTGCCGATAATTGCAACATGTAGCGCCAGATCTAAGCTATCCATACATGTCACAATTACTGAATTTGGTTGATATTTCATGCAATTATGAATGAGTAAAGCAAGTCATACCCCAGGGAATTTGACAGGCATGGAGCAATAAATAGAAGGTAATATGCACACAGATGTTGGCCGGAAAGAAAATAAACATTGCGAGGTTTGAATTTTCTCCACAAGTTTTAACTCTAAGAAGCCGCCGATAATTGCAACATGTAGCGCCAGATCTAAGCTATCCATACATGTCAAAATTACTGCATTTGGTTGATATTTCATGCAATTATGAATGAGTAAAGCAAGTCATACCCCAGGGAATTTGACAGGCATGGAGCAATAAATAGAAGGTAATATGCACACAGATGTTGGCCGGAAAGAAAATAAACATTGCGAGGTTTGAATTTTCTCCGCAAGTTTTAACTCTAAGAAGCCGACGATAATTGCAACATGTAGCGCCAGATCTAAGCTATCCATACATGTCAAAATTACTGAATTTGGTTGATATTTCATGCAATTATGAATGAGTAAAGCAAGTCATACCCCAGGGAATTGGACAGGCATGGAGCAATAAATAGAAGGTAATATGCACACAGATGTTGGCCGGAAAGAAAATAAACATTGCGAGGTTTGAATTTTCACCACAAGTTTTAACTCTAAGAAGCCGCCGATAATTGCAACATGTAGCGCCAGATCTAAGCTATCCATACATGTCAAAATTACTGAATTTGGTTGATATTTCATGCAATTATGAATGAGTAAAGCAAGTCATACCCCAGGGAATTTGACAGGCATGGAGCAATAAATAGAAGGTAATATGCACACAGATGTTGGCCGGAAAGAAAATAAACATTGCGAGGTTTGAATTTTCTCCACAAGTTTTAACTCTAAGAAGCCGCCGATAATTGCAACATGTAGCGCCAGATCTAAGCTATCCATACATGTCAAAATTACTGAATTTGGTTGATATTTCATGCAATTATGAATGAGTAAAGCAAGTCCATACCCCAGGGAATTTGACATGCATGGAGCAATAAATAGACGGTAACATGTACACAGATGTTGGCCGGAAAGAAAATAAACATTGCGAGGTTTGAATTTTCTCCACAAGTTTTAACTCTAAGAAGCCGCCGATAATTGCAACATGTAGCGCCAGATCTAAGCTATCCATACATGTCAAAATTACTGAATTTGGTTGATATTTCATGCAATTATGAATGAGTAAAGCAAGTCATACCCCAGGGAATTTGACAGGCATAGAGCAATAAATAGAAGGTAATATGCACACAGATGTTGGCCGGAAAGAAAATAAACATTGCGAGGTTTGAATTTTCTCCACAAGTTTTAACTCTAAGAAGCCGCCGATAATTGCAACATGTAGCGCCAGATCTAAGCTATCCATACATGTCACAATTACTGAATTTGGTTGATATTTCATGCAATTATGAATGAGTAAAGCAAGTCATACCCCAGGGAATTTGACAGGCATGGAGCAATAAATAGAAGGTAATATGCACACAGATGTTGGCCGGAAAGAAAATAAACATTGCGAGGTTTGAATTTTCTCCACAAGTTTTAACTCTAAGAAGCCGCCGATAATTGCAACATGTAGCGCCAGATCTAAGCTATCCATACATGTCACAATTACTGAATTTGGTTGATATTTCATGCAATTATGAATGAGTAAAGCAAGTCATACCCCAGGGAATTTGACAGGCATGGAGCAATAAATAGAAGGTAATATGCACACAGATGTTGGCCGGAAAGAAAATAAACATTGCGAGGTTTGAATTTTCTCCACAAGTTTTAACTCTAAGCAGCCGCCGATAATTGCAACATGTAGCGCCAGATCTAAGCTATCCATACATGTCAAAATTACTGCATTTGGTTGATATTTCATGCAATTATGAATGAGTAAAGCAAGTCCATACCCCAGGGAATTTGACAGGCATGGAGCAATAAATAGAAGGTAATATGCACACAGATGTTGGCCGGAAAGAAAATAAACATTGCGAGGTTTGAATTTTCTCCACAAGTTTTAACTCTAAGAAGCCGCCGATAATTGCAACATGTAGCGCCAGATCTAAGCTATCCATACATGTCACAATTACTGAATTTGGTTGATATTTCATGCAATTATGAATGAGTAAAGCAAGTCATACCCCAGGGAATTCGACAGGCATGGAGCAATAAATAGAAGGTAATATGCACACAGATGTTGGCCGGAAAGAAAATAAACATTGCGAGGTTTGAATTTTCTCCACAAGTTTTAACTCTAAGCAGCCGCCGATAATTGCAACATGTAGCGCCAGATCTAAGCTATCCATACATGTCAAAATTACTGCATTTGGTTGATATTTCATGCAATTATGAATGAGTAAAGCAAGTCCATACCCCAGGGAATTTGACAGGCATGGAGCAATAAATAGAAGGTAATATGCACACAGATGTTGGCCGGAAAGAAAATAAACATTGCGAGGTTTGAATTTTCTCCACAAGTTTTAACTCTAAGAAGCCGCCGATAATTGCAACATGTAGCGCCAGATCTAAGCTATCCATACATGTCAAAATTACTGAATTTGGTTGATATTTCATGCAATTATGAATGAGTAAAGCAAGTCATACCCCAGGGAATTTGACAGGCATAGAGCAATACATAGAAGGTAATATGCACACAGATGTTGGCCGGAAAGAAAATAAACATTGCGAGGTTTGAATTTTCTCCACAAGTTTTAACTCTAAGAAGCCGCCGATAATTGCAACATGTAGCGCCAGATCTAAGCTATCCATACATGTCACAATTACTGAATTTGGTTGATATTTCATGCAATTATGAATGAGTAAAGCAAGTCATACCCCAGGGAATTTGACAGGCATGGAGCAATAAATAGAAGGTAATATGCACACAGATGTTGGCCGGAAAGAAAATAAACATTGCGAGGTTTGAATTTTCTCCACAAGTTTTAACTCTAAGAAGCCGCCGATAATTGCAACATGTAGCGCCAGATCTAAGCTATCCATACATGTCAAAATTACTGCATTTGGTTGATATTTCATGCAATTATGAATGAGTAAAGCAAGTCATACCCCAGGGAATTTGACAGGCATGGAGCAATAAATAGAAGGTAATATGCACACAGATGTTGGCCGGAAAGAAAATAAACATTGCGAGGTTTGAATTTTCTCCGCAAGTTTTAACTCTAAGAAGCCGACGATAATTGCAACATGTAGCGCCAGATCTAAGCTATCCATACATGTCAAAATTACTGAATTTGGTTGATATTTCATGCAATTATGAATGAGTAAAGCAAGTCATACCCCAGGGAATTGGACAGGCATGGAGCAATAAATAGAAGGTAATATGCACACAGATGTTGGCCGGAAAGAAAATAAACATTGCGAGGTTTGAATTTTCTCCACAAGTTTTAACTCTAAGAAGCCGCCGATAATTGCAACATGTAGCGCCAGATCTAAGCTATCCATACATGTCAAAATTACTGAATTTGGTTGATATTTCATGCAATTATGAATGAGTAAAGCAAGTCATACCCCAGGGAATTTGACAGGCATGGAGCAATAAATAGAAGGTAATATGCACACAGATGTTGGCCGGAAAGAAAATAAACATTGCGAGGTTTGAATTTTCTCCACAAGTTTTAACTCTGAGAAGCCGCCGATAATTGCAACATGTAGCGCCAGATCTAAGCTATCCATACATGTCAAAATTACTTAATTTGGTTGATATTTCATGCAATTATGAATGAGGAAAGCAAGTCCATACCCCAGGGAATTTGACATGCATGGAGCAATAAATAGACGGTAACATGTACACTGATGTTGGCCGGAAAGAAAATAAACATTGCGAGGTTTGAATTTTCTCCACAAGTTTTAACTCTAAGAAGCTGCCGATAATTGCAACATGTAGCGCCAGATCTAAGCTATCCATACATGTCAAAATTACTGAATTTGGTTGATATTTCATGCAATTATGAATGAGTAAAGCAAGTCATACCCCAGGGAATTTGACAGGCATAGAGCAATAAATAGAAGGTAATATGCACACAGATGTTGGCCGGAAAGAAAATAAACATTGCGAGGTTTGAATTTTCTCCACAAGTTTTAACTCTAAGAAGCCGCCGATAATTGCAACATGTAGCGCCAGATCTAAGCTATCCATACATTTCACAATTACTGAATTTGGTTGATATTTCATGCAATTATGAATGAGTAAAGCAAGTCATACCCCAGGGAATTTGACAGGCATGGAGCAATAAATAGAAGGTAATATGCACACAGATGTTGGCCGGAAAGAAAATAAACATTGCGAGGTTTGAATTTTCTCCACAAGTTTTAACTCTAAGAAGCCGCCGATAATTGCAACATGTAGCGCCAGATCTAAGCTATACATACATGTCAAAATTACTGCATTTGGTTGATATTTCATGCAATTATGAATGAGTAAAGCAAGTCCATACCCCAGGGAATTTGACATGCATGGAGCAATAAATAGACGGTAACATGTACACAGATGTTGGCCGGAAAGAAAATAAACATTGCGAGGTTTGAATTTTCTCCACAAGTTTTAACTCTAAGAAGCCGCCGATAATTGCAACATGTAGCGCCAGATCTAAGCTATCCATACATGTCAAAATTACTGCATTTGGTTGATATTTCATGCAATTATGAATGAGTAAAGCAAGTCATACCCCAGGGAATTTGACAGGCATGGAGCAATAAATATAAGGTAATATGCACACAGATGTTGGCCGGAAAGAAAATAAACATTGCGAGGTTTGAATTTTCTCCACAAGTTTTAACTCTAAGAAGCCGCCGATAATTGCAACATGTAGCGCCAGATCTAAGCTATCCATACATGTCAAAATTACTGAATTTGGTTGATATTTCATGCAATTATGAATGAGTAAAGCAAGTCATACCCCAGGGAATTTGACAGGCATGGAGCAATAAATAGAAGGTAATATGCACACAGATGTTGGCCGGAAAGAAAATAAACATTGCGAGGTTTGAATTTTCTCCACAAGTTTTAACTCTAAGAAGCCGCCGATAATTGCAACATGTAGCGCCAGATCTAAGCTATCCATACATGTCAAAATTACTTAATTTGGTTGATATTTCATGCAATTATGAATGAGTAAAGCAAGTCCATACCCCAGGGAATTTGACATGCATGGAGCAATAAATAGACGGTAACATGTACACTGATGTTGGCCGGAAAGAAAATAAACATTGCGAGGTTTGAATTTTCTCCACAAGTTTTAACTCTAAGAAGCCGCCGATAATTGCAACATGTAGCGCCAGATCTAAGCTATCCATACATGTCAAAATTACTGAATTTTGTTGATATTTCATGCAATTATGAATGAGTAAAGCAAGTCATACCCCAGGGAATTTGACAGGCATAGAGCAATAAATAGAAGGTAATATGCACACAGATGTTGGCCGGAAAGAAAATAAACATTGCGAGGTTTGAATTTTCTCCACAAGTTTTAACTCTAAGAAGCCGCCGATAATTGCAACATGTAGCGCCAGATCTAAGCTATCCATACATGTCACAATTACTGAATTTGGTTGATATTTCATGCAATTATGAATGAGTAAAGCAAGTCATACCCCAGGGAATTTGACAGGCATGGAGCAATAAATAGAAGGTAATATGCACACAGATGTTGGCCGGAAAGAAAATAAACATTGCGAGGTTTGAATTTTCTCCACAAGTGTTAACTCTAAGAAGCCGCCGATAATTGCAACATGTAGCGCCAGATCTAAGCTATACATACATGTCAAAATTACTGCATTTGGTTGATATTTCATGCAATTATGAATGAGTAAAGCAAGTCCATACCCCAGGGAATTTGACATGCATGGAGCAATAAATAGACGGTAACATGTACACAGATGTTGGCCGGAAAGAAAATAAACATTGCGAGGTTTGAATTTTCTCCACAAGTTTTAACTCTAAGAAGCCGCCGATAATTGCAACATGTAGCGCCAGATCTAAGCTATCCATACATGTCAAAATTACTGCATTTGGTTGATATTTCATGCAATTATGAATGAGTAAAGCAAGTCATACCCCAGGGAATTTGACAGGCATGGAGCAATAAATATAAGGTAATATGCACACAGATGTTGGCCGGAAAGAAAATAAACATTGCGAGGTTTGAATTTTCTCCACAAGTTTTAACTCTAAGAAGCCGCCGATAATTGCAACATGTAGCGCCAGATCTAAGCTATCCATACATGTCACAATTACTGAATTTGGTTGATATTTCATGCAATTATGAATGAGTAAAGCAAGTCATACCCCAGGGAATTTGACAGGCATGGAGCAATAAATAGAAGGTAATATGCACACAGATGTTGGCCGGAAAGAAAATAAACATTGCGAGGTTTGAATTTTATCCACAAGTTTTAACTCTAAGAAGCCGCCGATAATTGCAACATGTAGCGCCAGATCTAAGCTATACATACATGTCAACATTACTGCATTTGGTTGATATTTCATGCAATTATGAATGAGTAAAGCAAGTCCATACCCCAGGGAATTTGACATGCATGGAGCAATAAATAGACGGTAACATGTACACAGATGTTGGCCGGAAAGAAAATAAACATTGCGAGGTTTGAATTTTCTCCACAAGTTTTAACTCTAAGAAGCCGCCGATAATTGCAACATGTAGCGCCAGATCTAAGCTATCCATACATGTCAAAATTACTGCATTTGGTTGATATTTCATGCAATTATGAATGAGTAAAGCAAGTCATACCCCAGGGAATTTGACAGGCATGGAGCAATAAATATAAGGTAATATGCACACAGATGTTGGCCGGAAAGAAAATAAACATTGCGAGGTTTGAATTTTCTCCACAAGTTTTAACTCTAAGAAGCCGCCGATAATTGCAACATGTAGCGCCAGATCTAAGCTATCCATACATGTCAAAATTACTGAATTTGGTTGATATTTCATGCAATTATGAATGAGTAAAGCAAGTCATACCCCAGGGAATTTGACAGGCATAGAGCAATAAATAGAAGGTAATATGCACACAGATGTTGGCCGGAAAGAAAATAAACATTGCGAGGTTTGAATTTTCTCCACAAGTTTTAACTCTAAGAAGCCGCCGATAATTGCAACATGTAGCGCCAGATCTAAGCTATCCATACATGTCACAATTACTGAATTTGGTTGATATTTCATGCAATTATGAATGAGTAAAGCAAGTCATACCCCAGGGAATTTGACAGGCATGGAGCAATAAATAGAAGGTAATATGCACACAGATGTTGGCCGGAAAGAAAATAAACATTGCGAGGTTTGAATTTTCTCCACAAGTTTTAACTCTAAGAAGCCGCCGATAATTGCAACATGTAGCGCCAGATCTAAGCTATCCATACATGTCAAAATTACTTAATTTGGTTGATATTTCATGCAATTATGAATGAGTAAAGCAAGTCCATACCCCAGGGAATTTGACATGCATGGAGCAATAAATAGACGGTAACATGTACACTGATGTTGGCCGGAAAGAAAATAAACATTGCGAGGTTTGAATTTTCTCCACAAGTTTTAACTCTAAGAAGCCGCCGATAATTGCAACATGTAGCGCCAGATCTAAGCTATCCATACATGTCAAAATTACTGAATTTGGTTGATATTTCATGCAATTATGAATGAGTAAAGCAAGTCATACCCCAGGGAATTTGACAGGCATAGAGCAATAAATAGAAGGTAATATGCACACAGATGTTGGCCGGAAAGAAAATAAACATTGCGAGGTTTGAATTTTCTCCACAAGTTTTAACTCTAAGAAGCCGCCGATAATTGCAACATGTAGCGCCAGATCTAAGCTATCCATACATGTCACAATTACTGAATTTGGTTGATATTTCATGCAATTATGAATGAGTAAAGCAAGTCATACCCCAGGGAATTTGACAGGCATGGAGCAATAAATAGAAGGTAATATGCACACAGATGTTGGCCGGAAAGAAAATAAACATTGCGAGGTTTGAATTTTATCCACAAGTTTTAACTCTAAGAAGCCGCCGATAATTGCAACATGTAGCGCCAGATCTAAGCTATACATACATGTCAAAATTACTGCATTTGGTTGATATTTCATGCAATTATGAATGAGTAAAGCAAGTCCATACCCCAGGGAATTTGACATGCATGGAGCAATAAATAGACGGTAACATGTACACAGATGTTGGCCGGAAAGAAAATAAACATTGCGAGGTTTGAATTTTCTCCACAAGTTTTAACTCTAAGAAGCCGCCGATAATTGCAACATGTAGCGCCAGATCTAAGCTATCCATACATGTCAAAATTACTGCATTTGGTTGATATTTCATGCAATTATGAATGAGTAAAGCAAGTCATACCCCAGGGAATTTGACAGGCATGGAGCAATAAATATAAGGTAATATGCACACAGATGTTGGCCGGAAAGAAAATAAACATTGCGAGGTTTGAATTTTCTCCACAAGTTTTAACTCTAAGAAGCCGCCGATAATTGCAACATGTAGCGCCAGATCTAAGCTATCCATACATGTCAAAATTACTGAATTTGGTTGATATTTCATGCAATTATGAATGAGTAAAGCAAGTCATACCCCAGGGAATTTGACAGGCATGGAGCAATAAATAGAAGGTAATATGCACACAGATGTTGGCCGGAAAGAAAATAAACATTGCGAGGTTTGAATTTTCTCCACAAGTTTTAACTCTAAGAAGCCGCCGATAATTGCAACATGTAGCGCCAGATCTAAGCTATCCATACATGTCAAAATTACTTAATTTGGTTGATATTTCATGCAATTATGAATGAGTAAAGCAAGTCCATACCCCAGGGAATTTGACATGCATGGAGCAATAAATAGACGGTAACATGTACACAGATGTTGGCCGGAAAGAAAATAAACATTGCGAGGTTTGAATTTTCTCCACAAGTTTTAACTCTAAGAAGCCGCCGATAATTGCAACATGTAGCGCCAGATCTAAGCTATCCATACATGTCAAAATTACTGCATTTGGTTGATATTTCATGCAATTATGAATGAGTAAAGCAAGTCATACCCCAGGGAATTTGACAGGCATGGAGCAATAAATATAAGGTAATATGCACACAGATGTTGGCCGGAAAGAAAATAAACATTGCGAGGTTTGAATTTTCTCCACAAGTTTTAACTCTAAGAAGCCGCCGATAATTGCAACATGTAGCGCCAGATCTAAGCTATCCATACATGTCAAAATTACTGAATTTGGTTGATATTTCATGCAATTATGAATGAGTAAAGCAAGTCATACCCCAGGGAATTTGACAGGCATAGAGCAATAAATAGAAGGTAATATGCACACAGATGTTGGCCGGAAAGAAAATAAACATTGCGAGGTTTGAATTTTCTCCACAAGTTTTAACTCTAAGAAGCCGCCGATAATTGCAACATGTAGCGCCAGATCTAAGCTATCCATACATGTCACAATTACTGAATTTGGTTGATATTTCATGCAATTATGAATGAGTAAAGCAAGTCATACCCCAGGGAATTTGACAGGCATGGAGCAATAAATAGAAGGTAATATGCACACAGATGTTGGCCGGAAAGAAAATAAACATTGCGAGGTTTGAATTTTATCCACAAGTTTTAACTCTAAGAAGCCGCCGATAATTGCAACATGTAGCGCCAGATCTAAGCTATACATACATGTCAAAATTACTGCATTTGGTTGATATTTCATGCAATTATGAATGAGTAAAGCAAGTCCATACCCCAGGGAATTTGACATGCATGGAGCAATAAATAGACGGTAACATGTACACAGATGTTGGCCGGAAAGAAAATAAACATTGCGAGGTTTGAATTTTCTCCACAAGTTTTAACTCTAAGAAGCCGCCGATAATTGCAACATGTAGCGCCAGATCTAAGCTATCCATACATGTCAAAATTACTGCATTTGGTTGATATTTCATGCAATTATGAATGAGTAAAGCAAGTCATACCCCAGGGAATTTGACAGGCATGGAGCAATAAATATAAGGTAATATGCACACAGATGTTGGCCGGAAAGAAAATAAACATTGCGAGGTTTGAATTTTCTCCACAAGTTTTAACTCTAAGAAGCCGCCGATAATTGCAACATGTAGCGCCAGATCTAAGCTATCCATACATGTCAAAATTACTGAATTTGGTTGATATTTCATGCAATTATGAATGAGTAAAGCAAGTCCATACCCCAGGGAATTTGACAGGCATGGAGCAATAAATAGAAGGTAATATGCACACAGATGTTGGCCGGAAAGAAAATAAACATTGCGAGGTTTGAATTTTCTCCGCAAGTTTTAACTCTAAGAAGCCGCCGATAATTGCAACATGTAGCGCCAGATCTAAGCTATCCATACATGTCAAAATTACTGAATTTGGTTGATATTTCATGCAATTATGAATGAGTAAAGCAAGTCCATACCCCAGGGAATTTGACATGCATGGAGCAATAAATAGACGGTAACATGTACACTGATGTTGGCCGGAAAGAAAATAAACATTGCGAGGTTTGAATTTTCTCCACAAGTTTTAACTCTAAGAAGCCGCCGATAATTGCAACATGTAGCGCCAGATCTAAGCTATCCATACATGTCAAAATTACTGAATTTGGTTGATATTTCATGCAATTATGAATGAGTAAAGCAAGTCATACCCCAGGGAATTTGACAGGCATAGAGCAATAAATAGAAGGTAATATGCACACAGATGTTGGCCGGAAAGAAAATAAACATTGCGAGGTTTGAATTTTCTCCACAAGTTTTAACTCTAAGAAGCCGCCGATAATTGCAACATGTAGCGCCAGATCTAAGCTATCCATACATGTCACAATTACTGAATTTGGTTGATATTTCATGCAATTATGAATGAGTAAAGCAAGTCATACCCCAGGGAATTTGACAGGCATGGAGCAATAAATAGAAGGTAATATGCACACAGATGTTGGCCGGAAAGAAAATAAACATTGCGAGGTTTGAATTTTATCCACAAGTTTTAACTCTAAGAAGCCGCCGATAATTGCAACATGTAGCGCCAGATCTAAGCTATACATACATGTCAAAATTACTGCATTTGGTTGATATTTCATGCAATTATGAATGAGTAAAGCAAGTCCATACCCCAGGGAATTTGACATGCATGGAGCAATAAATAGACGGTAACATGTACACAGATGTTGGCCGGAAAGAAAATAAACATTGCGAGGTTTGAATTTTCTCCACAAGTTTTAACTCTAAGAAGCCGCCGATAATTGCAACATGTAGCGCCAGATCTAAGCTATCCATACATGTCAAAATTACTGCATTTGGTTGATATTTCATGCAATTATGAATGAGTAAAGCAAGTCATACCCCAGGGAATTTGACAGGCATGGAGCAATAAATATAAGGTAATATGCACACAGATGTTGGCCGGAAAGAAAATAAACATTGCGAGGTTTGAATTTTCTCCACAAGTTTTAACTCTAAGAAGCCGCCGATAATTGCAACATGTAGCGCCAGATCTAAGCTATCCATACATGTCAAAATTACTGAATTTTGTTGATATTTCATGCAATTATGAATGAGTAAAGCAAGTCATACCCCAGGGAATTTGACAGGCATAGAGCAATAAATAGAAGGTAATATGCACACAGATGTTGGCCGGAAAGAAAATAAACATTGCGAGGTTTGAATTTTCTCCACAAGTTTTAACTCTAAGAAGCCGCCGATAATTGCAACATGTAGCGCCAGATCTAAGCTATCCATACATGTCACAATTACTGAATTTGGTTGATATTTCATGCAATTATGAATGAGTAAAGCAAGTCATACCCCAGGGAATTTGACAGGCATGGAGCAATAAATAGAAGGTAATATGCACACAGATGTTGGCCGGAAAGAAAATAAACATTGCGAGGTTTGAATTTTATCCACAAGTTTTAACTCTAAGAAGCCGCCGATAATTGCAACATGTAGCGCCAGATCTAAGCTATACATACATGTCAAAATTACTGCATTTGGTTGATATTTCATGCAATTATGAATGAGTAAAGCAAGTCCATACCCCAGGGAATTTGACATGCATGGAGCAATAAATAGACGGTAACATGTACACAGATGTTGGCCGGAAAGAAAATAAACATTGCGAGGTTTGAATTTTCTCCACAAGTTTTAACTCTAAGAAGCCGCCGATAATTGCAACATGTAGCGCCAGATCTAAGCTATCCATACATGTCAAAATTACTGCATTTGGTTGATATTTCATGCAATTATGAATGAGTAAAGCAAGTCATACCCCAGGGAATTTGACAGGCATGGAGCAATAAATATAAGGTAATATGCACACAGATGTTGGCCGGAAAGAAAATAAACATTGCGAGGTTTGAATTTTCTCCACAAGTTTTAACTCTAAGAAGCCGCCGATAATTGCAACATGTAGCGCCAGATCTAAGCTATCCATACATGTCAAAATTACTGCATTTGGTTGATATTTCATGCAATTATGAATGAGTAAAGCAAGTCATACCCCAGGGAATTTGACAGGCATGGAGCAATAAATAGAAGGTAATATGCACACAGATGTTGGCCGGAAAGAAAATAAACATTGCGAGGTTTGAATTTTATCCACAAGTTTTAACTCTAAGAAGCCGCCGATAATTGCAACATGTAGCGCCAGATCTAAGCTATACATACATGTCAAAATTACTGCATTTGGTTGATATTTCATGCAATTATGAATGAGTAAAGCAAGTCCATACCCCAGGGAATTTGACATGCATGGAGCAATAAATAGACGGTAACATGTACACAGATGTTGGCCGGAAAGAAAATAAACATTGCGAGGTTTGAATTTTCTCCACAAGTTTTAACTCTAAGAAGCCGCCGATAATTGCAACATGTAGCGCCAGATCTAAGCTATCCATACATGTCAAAATTACTGCATTTGGTTGATATTTCATGCAATTATGAATGAGTAAAGCAAGTCATACCCCAGGGAATTTGACAGGCATGGAGCAATAAATATAAGGTAATATGCACACAGATGTTGGCCGGAAAGAAAATAAACATTGCGAGGTTTGAATTTTCTCCACAAGTTTTAACTCTAAGAAGCCGCCGATAATTGCAACATGTAGCGCCAGATCTAAGCTATCCATACATGTCAAAATTACTGCATTTGGTTGATATTTCATGCAATTATGAATGAGTAAAGCAAGTCATACCCCAGGGAATTTGACAGGCATGGAGCAATAAATAGAAGGTAATATGCACACAGATGTTGGCCGGAAAGAAAATAAACATTGCGAGGTTTGAATTTTATCCACAAGTTTTAACTCTAAGAAGCCGCCGATAATTGCAACATGTAGCGCCAGATCTAAGCTATACATACATGTCAAAATTACTGCATTTGGTTGATATTTCATGCAATTATGAATGAGTAAAGCAAGTCCATACCCCAGGGAATTTGACATGCATGGAGCAATAAATAGACGGTAACATGTACACAGATGTTGGCCGGAAAGAAAATAAACATTGCGAGGTTTGAATTTTCTCCACAAGTTTTAACTCTAAGAAGCCGCCGATAATTGCAACATGTAGCGCCAGATCTAAGCTATCCATACATGTCAAAATTACTGCATTTGGTTGATATTTCATGCAATTATGAATGAGTAAAGCAAGTCATACCCCAGGGAATTTGACAGGCATGGAGCAATAAATATAAGGTAATATGCACACAGATGTTGGCCGGAAAGAAAATAAACATTGCGAGGTTTGAATTGTCTCCACAAGTGTTAACTCTAAGAAGCCGCCGATAATTGCAACATGTAGCGCCAGATCTAAGCTATCCATACATGTCAAAATTACTGAATTTGGTTGATATTTCATGCAATTATGAATGAGTAAAGCAAGTCCATACCCCAGGGAATTTGACATGCATGGAGCAATAAATAGACGGTAACATGTACACAGATGTTGGCCGGAAAGAAAATAAACATTGCGAGGTTTGAATTTTCTCCACAAGTTTTAACTCTAAGAAGCCGCCGATAATTGCAACATGTAGCGCCAGATCTAAGCTATCCATACATGTCAAAATTACTGAATTTGGTTGATATTTCATGCAATTATGAATGAGTAAAGCAAGTCATACCCCAGGGAATTTGACAGGCATAGAGCAATAAATAGAAGGTAATATGCACACAGATGTTGGCCGGAAAGAAAATAAACATTGCGAGGTTTGAATTTTCTCCACAAGTTTTAACTCTAAGAAGCCGCCGATAATTGCAACATGTAGCGCCAGATCTAAGCTATCCATACATGTCAAAATTACTGAATTTGGTTGATATTTCATGCAATTATGAATGAGTAAAGCAAGTCCATACCCCAGGGAATTTGACATGCATGGAGCAATAAATAGACGGTAACATGTACACAGATGTTGGCCGGAAAGAAAATAAACATTGCGAGGTTTGAATTTTCTCCACAAGTTTTAACTCTAAGAAGCCGCCGATAATTGCAACATGTAGCGCCAGATCTAAGCTATCCATACATGTCACAATTACTGAATTTGGTTGATATTTCATGCAATTATGAATGAGTAAAGCAAGTCATACCCCAGGGAATTTGACAGGCATGGAGCAATAAATAGAAGGTAATATGCACACAGATGTTGGCCGGAAAGAAAATAAACATTGCGAGGTTTGAATTTTCTCCACAAGTTTTAACTCTAAGAAGCCGCCGATAATTGCAACATGTAGCGCCAGATCTAAGCTATCCATACATGTCAAAATTACTGCATTTGGTTGATATTTCATGCAATTATGAATGAGTAAAGCAAGTCATACCCCAGGGAATTTGACAGGCATGGAGCAATAAATAGAAGGTAATATGCACACAGATGTTGGCCGGAAAGAAAATAAACATTGCGAGGTTTGAATTTTCTCCACAAGTGTTAACTCTAAGAAGCCGCCGATAATTGCAACATGTAGCGCCAGATCTAAGCTATCCATACATGTCAAAATTACTGAATTTGGTTGATATTTCATGCAATTATGAATGAGTAAAGCAAGTCCATACCCCAGGGAATTTGACAGGCATGGAGCAATAAATAGAAGGTAATATGCACACAGATGTTGGCCGGAAAGAAAATAAACATTGCGAGGTTTGAATTTTCTCCGCAAGTTTTAACTCTAAGAAGCCGCCGATAATTGCAACATGTAGCGCCAGATCTAAGCTATCCATACATGTCAAAATTACTGAATTTGGTTGATATTTCATGCAATTATGAATGAGTAAAGCAAGTCATACCCCAGGGAATTTGACAGGCACAGAGCAATAAATAGAAGGTAATATGCACACAGATGTTGGCCGGAAAGAAAATAAACATTGCGAGGTTTGAATTTTCTCCACAAGTTTTAACTCTAAGAAGCCGCCGATAATTGCAACATGTAGCGCCAGATCTAAGCTATCCATACATGTCAAAATTACTGAATTTGGTTGATATTTCATGCAATTATGAATGAGTAAAGCAAGTCCATACCCCAGGAAATTTGACATGCATGGAGCAATAAATAGACGGTAACATGTACACAGATGTTGGCCGGAAAGAAAATAAACATTGCGAGGTTTGAATTTTCTCCACAAGTTTTAACTCTAAGAAGCCGCCGATAATTGCAACATGTAGCGCCAGATCTAAGCTATCCATACATGTCAAAATTACTGCATTTGGTTGATATTTCATGCAATTATGAATGAGTAAAGCAAGTCATACCCCAGGGAATTTGACAGGCATGGAGCAATAAATAGAAGGTAATATGCACACAGATGTTGGCCGGAAAGAAAATAAACATTGCGAGGTTTGAATTTTCTCCGCAAGTTTTAACTCTAAGAAGCCGCCGATAATTGCAACATGTAGCGCCAGATCTAAGCTATCCATACATGTCAAAATTACTGAATTTGGTTGATATTTCATGCAATTATGAATGAGTAAAGCAAGTCATACCCCAGGGAATTTGACAGGCATAGAGCAATAAATAGAAGGTAATATGCACAAAGGTGTTGGCCGGAAAGAAAATAAACATTGCGAGGTTTGAATTTTCTCCACAAGTTTTAACTCTAAGAAGCCGCCGATAATTGCAACATGTAGCGCCAGATCTAAGCTATCCATACATGTCAAAATTACTGAATTTGGTTGATATTTCATGCAATTATGAATGAGTAAAGCAAGTCCATACCCCAGGAAATTTGACATGCATGGAGCAATAAATAGACGGTAACATGTACACAGATGTTGGCCGGAAAGAAAATAAACATTGCGAGGTTTGAATTTTCTCCACAAGTTTTAACTCTAAGAAGCCGCCGATAATTGCAACATGTAGCGCCAGATCTAAGCTATCCATACATGTCAAAATTGCTGCATTTGGTTGATATTTCATGCAATTATGAATGAGTAAAGCAAGTCATACCCCAGGGAATTTGACAGGCATGGAGCAATAAATAGAAGGTAATATGCACACAGATGTTGGCCGGAAAGAAAATAAACATTGCGAGGTTTGAATTTTCTCCACAAGTGTTAACTCTAAGAAACCGCCGATAATTGCAACATGTAGCGCCAGATCTAAGCTATCCATACATGTCAAAATTACTGAATTTGGTTGATATTTCATGCAATTATGAATGAGTAAAGCAAGTCATACCCCAGGGAATTTGACAGGCATGGAGCAATAAATAGAAGGTAATATGCACACAGATGTTGGCCGGAAAGAAAATAAACATTGCGAGGTTTGAATTTTCTCCACAAGTTTTAACTCTAAGAAGCCGCCGATAATTGCAACATGTAGCGCCAGATCTAAGCTATCCATACATGTCAAAATTACTGAATTTGGTTGATATTTCATGCAATTATGAATGAGTAAAGCAAGTCCATACCCCAGGGAATTTGACATGCATGGAGCAATAAATAGACGGTAACATGTACACAGATGTTGGCCGGAAAGAAAATAAACATTGCGAGGTTTGAATTTTCTCCACAAGTTTTAACTCTAAGAAGCCGCCGATAATTGCAACATGTAGCGCCAGATCTAAGCTATCCATACATGTCAAAATTACTGAATTTGGTTGATATTTCATGCAATTATGAATGAGTAAAGCAAGTCATACCCCAGGGAATTTGACAGGCATAGAGCAATAAATAGAAGGTAATATGCACACAGATGTTGGCCGGAAAGAAAATAAACATTGCGAGGTTTGAATTTTCTCCACAAGTTTTAACTCTAAGAAGCCGCCGATAATTGCAACATGTAGCGCCAGATCTAAGCTATCCATACATGTCACAATTACTGAATTTGGTTGATATTTCATGCAATTATGAATGAGTAAAGCAAGTCATACCCCAGGGAATTTGACAGGCATGGAGCAATAAATAGAAGGTAATATGCACACAGATGTTGGCCGGAAAGAAAATAAACATTGCGAGGTTTGAATTTTCTCCACAAGTTTTAACTCTAAGAAGCCGCCGATAATTGCAACATGTAGCGCCAGATCTAAGCTATCCATACATGTCAAAATTACTGAATTTGGTTGATATTTCATGCAATTATGAATGAGTAAAGCAAGTCATACCCCAGGGAATTTGACAGGCATGGAGCAATAAATAGAAGGTAATATGCACACAGATGTTGGCCGGAAAGAAAATAAACATTGCGAGGTTTGAATTTTCTCCACAAGTTTTAACTCTAAGAAGCCGCCGATAATTGCAACATGTAGCGCCAGATCTAAGCTATCCATACATGTCAAAATTACTGAATTTGGTTGATATTTCATGCAATTATGAATGAGTAAAGCAAGTCCATACCCCAGGGAATTTGACATGCATGGAGCAATAAATAGACGGTAACATGTACACTGATGTTGGCCGGAAAGAAAATAAACATTGCGAGGTTTGAATTTTCTCCACAAGTTTTAACTCTAAGAAGCCGCCGATAATTGCAACATGTAGCGCCAGATCTAAGCTATCCATACATGTCAAAATTACTGAATTTGGTTGATATTTCATGCAATTATGAATGAGTAAAGCAAGTCATACCCCAGGGAATTTGACAGGCATAGAGCAATAAATAGAAGGTAATATGCACACAGATGTTGGCCGGAAAGAAAATAAACATTGCGAGGTTTGAATTTTCTCCACAAGTTTTAACTCTAAGAAGCCGCCGATAATTGCAACATGTAGCGCCAGATCTAAGCTATCCATACATGTCACAATTACTGAATTTGGTTGATATTTCATGCAATTATGAATGAGTAAAGCAAGTCCATACCCCAGGAAATTTGACATGCATGGAGCAATAAATAGACGGTAACATGTACACAGATGTTGGCCGGAAAGAAAATAAACATTGCGAGGTTTGAATTTTCTCCACAAGTTTTAACTCTAAGAAGCCGCCGATAATTGCAACATGTAGCGCCAGATCTAAGCTATCCATACATGTCACAATTACTGCATTTGGTTGATATTTCATGCAATTATGAATGAGTAAAGCAAGTCATACCCCAGGGAATTTGACAGGCATGGAGCAATAAATAGAAGGTAATATGCACACAGATGTTGGCCGGAAAGAAAATAAACATTGCGAGGTTTGAATTTTCTCCACAAGTGTTAACTCTAAGAAGCCGCCGATAATTGCAACATGTAGCGCCAGATCTAAGCTATCCATACATGTCAAAATTACTGAATTTGGTTGATATTTCATGCAATTATGAATGAGTAAAGCATGTCCATACCCCAGGGAATTTGACAGGCATGGAGCAATAAATAGAAGGTAATATGCACACAGATGTTGGCCGGAAAGAAAATAAACATTGCGAGGTTTGAATTTTCTCCGCAAGTTTTAACTCTAAGAAGCCGCCGATAATTGCAACATGTAGCGCCAGATCTAAGCTATCCATACATGTCAAAATTACTGAATTTGGTTGATATTTCATGCAATTATGAATGAGTAAAGCAAGTCATACCCCAGGGAATTTGACAGGCATGGAGCAATAAATAGAAGGTAATATGCACACAGATGTTGGCCGGAAAGAAAATAAACATTGCGAGGTTTGAATTTTCTCCACAAGTTTTAACTCTAAGAAGCCGCCGATAATTGCAACATGTAGCGCCAGATCTAAGCTATCCATACATGTCAAAATTACTGAATTTGGTTGATATTTCATGCAATTATGAATGAGTAAAGCAAGTCCATACCCCAGGGAATTTGACATGCATGGAGCAATAAATAGACGGTAACATGTACACAGATGTTGGCCGGAAAGAAAATAAACATTGCGAGGTTTGAATTTTCTCCACAAGTTTTAACTCTAAGAAGCCGCCGATAATTGCAACATGTAGCGCCAGATCTAAGCTATCCATACATGTCAAAATTACTGAATTTGGTTGATATTTCATGCAATTATGAATGAGTAAAGCAAGTCATACCCCAGGGAATTTGACAGGCATAGAGCAATAAATAGAAGGTAATATGCACACAGATGTTGGCCGGAAAGAAAATAAACATTGCGAGGTTTGAATTTTCTCCACAAGTTTTAACTCTAAGAAGCCGCCGATAATTGCAACATGTAGCGCCAGATCTAAGCTATCCATACATGTCACAATTACTGAATTTGGTTGATATTTCATGCAATTATGAATGAGTAAAGCAAGTCATACCCCAGGGAATTTGACAGGCATGGAGCAATAAATAGAAGGTAATATGCACACAGATGTTGGCCGGAAAGAAAATAAACATTGCGAGGTTTGAATTTTATCCACAAGTTTTAACTCTAAGAAGCCGCCGATAATTGCAACATGTAGCGCCAGATCTAAGCTATACATACATGTCAAAATTACTGCATTTGGTTGATATTTCATGCAATTATGAATGAGTAAAGCAAGTCCATACCCCAGGGAATTTGACATGCATGGAGCAATAAATAGACGGTAACATGTACACAGATGTTGGCCGGAAAGAAAATAAACATTGCGAGGTTTGAATTTTCTCCACAAGTTTTAACTCTAAGAAGCCGCCGATAATTGCAACATGTAGCGCCAGATCTAAGCTATCCATACATGTCAAAATTACTGCATTTGGTTGATATTTCATGCAATTATGAATGAGTAAAGCAAGTCATACCCCAGGGAATTTGACAGGCATGGAGCAATAAATATAAGGTAATATGCACACAGATGTTGGCCGGAAAGAAAATAAACATTGCGAGGTTTGAATTTTCTCCACAAGTTTTAACTCTAAGAAGCCGCCGATAATTGCAACATGTAGCGCCAGATCTAAGCTATCCATACATGTCAAAATTACTGAATTTGGTTGATATTTCATGCAATTATGAATGAGTAAAGCAAGTCCATACCCCAGGGAATTTGACAGGCATGGAGCAATAAATAGAAGGTAATATGCACACAGATGTTGGCCGGAAAGAAAATAAACATTGCGAGGTTTGAATTTTCTCCGCAAGTTTTAACTCTAAGAAGCCGCCGATAATTGCAACATGTAGCGCCAGATCTAAGCTATCAATACATGTCAAAATTACTGAATTTGGTTGATATTTCATGCAATTATGAATGAGTAAAGCAAGTCATACCCCAGGGAATTTGACAGGCATGGAGCAATAAATAGAAGGTAATATGCACACAGATGTTGGCCGGAAAGAAAATAAACATTGCGAGGTTTGAATTTTCTCCACAAGTTTTAACTCTAAGAAGCCGCCGATAATTGCAACATGTAGCGCCAGATCTAAGCTATCCATACATGTCAACATTACTTAATTTGGTTGATATTTCATGCAATTATGAATGAGTAAAGCAAGTCCATACCCCAGGGAATTTGACAGGCATGGAGCAATAAATAAAAGGTAATCTGCACACAGATGGTGGCCGGGAAGAAAATAAACATTGCGAGGTTTGAATTTTCTCCACAAGTGTTAACTCTAAGAAGCCGCCGATAATTGCAACATGTAGCGCCAGATCTAAGCTATCCATACATGTCAAAATTACTGAATTTGGTTGATATTTCATGCAATTATGAATGAGTAAAGCAAGTCCATACCCCAGGGAATTTGACATGCATGGAGCAATAAATAGACGGTAACATGTACACAGATGTTGGCCGGAAAGAAAATAAACATTGCGAGGTTTGAATTTTCTCCACAAGTTTTAACTCTAAGAAGCCGCCAATAATTGCAACATGTAGCGCCAGATCTAAGCTATCCATACATGTCAAAATTACTGAATTTGGTTGATATTTCATGCAATTATGAATGAGTAAAGCAAGTCATACCCCAGGGAATTTGACAGGCATGGAGCAATAAATAGAAGGTAATATGCACACAGATGTTGGCCGGAAAGAAAATAAACATTGCGAGGTTTGAATTTTCTCCACAAGTTTTAACTCTAAGAAGCCGCCGATAATTGCAACATGTAGCGCCAGATCTAAGCTATCCATACATGTCAAAATTACTGAATTTGGTTGATATTTCATGCAATTATGAATGAGTAAAGCAAGTCATACCCCAGGGAATTGGACAGGCATGGAGCAATTAATAGAAGGTAATATGCACACAGATGTTGGCCGGAAAGAAAATAAACATTGCGAGGTTTGAATTTTCTCCACAAGTGTTAACTCTAAGAAGCCGCCGATAATTGCAACATGTAGCGCCAGATCTAAGCTATCCATACATGTCAAAATTACTGAATTTGGTTGATATTTCATGCAATTATGAATGAGTAAAGCAAGTCCATACCCCAGGGAATTTGACAGGCATGGAGCAATAAATAGAAGGTAATATGCACACAGATGTTGGCCGGAAAGAAAATAAACATTGCGAGGTTTGAATTTTCTCCGCAAGTTTTAACTCTAAGAAGCCGCCGATAATTGCAACATGTAGCGCCAGATCTAAGCTATCCATACATGTCAAAATTACTGAATTTGGTTGATATTTCATGCAATTATGAATGAGTAAAGCAAGTCCATACCCCAGGGAATTTGACAGGCATGGAGCAATAAATAAAAGGTAATCTGCACACAGATGGTGGCCGGGAAGAAAATAAACATTGCGGGGTTTGAATTTTCTCCACAAGTGTTAACTCTAAGAAGCCGCCGATAATTGCAACATGTAGCGCCAGATCTAAGCTATCCATACATGTCAAAATTACTGAATTTGGTTGATATTTCATGCAATTATGAATGAGTAAAGCAAGTCATACCCCAGGGAATTTGACAGGCATGGAGCAATAAATAGAAGGTAATATGCACACAGATGTTGGCCGGAAAGAAAATAAACATTGCGAGGTTTGAATTTTCTCCGCAAGTTTTAACTCTAAGAAGCCGCCGATAATTGCAACATGTAGCGCCAGATCTAAGCTATCCATACATGTCAAAATTACTGAATTTGGTTGATATTTCATGCAATTATGAATGAGTAAAGCAAGTCATACCCCAGGGAATTTGACAGGCATGGAGCAATAAATAGAAGGTAATATGCACACAGATGTTGGCCGGAAAGAAAATAAACATTGCGAGGTTTGAATTTTCTCCACAAGTTTTAACTCTAAGAAGCCGCCGATAATTGCAACATGTAGCGCCAGATCTAAGCTATCCATACATGTCAACATTACTTAATTTGGTTGATATTTCATGCAATTATGAATGAGTAAAGCAAGTCCATACCCCAGGGAATTTGACAGGCATGGAGCAATAAATAAAAGGTAATCTGCACACAGATGGTGGCCGGGAAGAAAATAAACATTGCGAGGTTTGAATTTTCTCCACAAGTGTTAACTCTAAGAAGCCGCCGATAATTGCAACATGTAGCGCCAGATCTAAGCTATCCATACATGTCAAAATTACTGAATTTGGTTGATATTTCATGCAATTATGAATGAGTAAAGCAAGTCCATACCCCAGGGAATTTGACATGCATGGAGCAATAAATAGACGGTAACATGTACACAGATGTTGGCCGGAAAGAAAATAAACATTGCGAGGTTTGAATTTTCTCCACAAGTTTTAACTCTAAGAAGCCGCCAATAATTGCAACATGTAGCGCCAGATCTAAGCTATCCATACATGTCAAAATTACTGAATTTGGTTGATATTTCATGCAATTATGAATGAGTAAAGCAAGTCATACCCCAGGGAATTTGACAGGCATGGAGCAATAAATAGAAGGTAATATGCACACAGATGTTGGCCGGAAAGAAAATAAACATTGCGAGGTTTGAATTTTCTCCACAAGTTTTAACTCTAAGAAGCCGCCGATAATTGCAACATGTAGCGCCAGATCTAAGCTATCCATACATGTCAAAATTACTGAATTTGGTTGATATTTCATGCAATTATGAATGAGTAAAGCAAGTCATACCCCAGGGAATTGGACAGGCATGGAGCAATTAATAGAAGGTAATATGCACACAGATGTTGGCCGGAAAGAAAATAAACATTGCGAGGTTTGAATTTTCTCCACAAGTGTTAACTCTAAGAAGCCGCCGATAATTGCAACATGTAGCGCCAGATCTAAGCTATCCATACATGTCAAAATTACTGAATTTGGTTGATATTTCATGCAATTATGAATGAGTAAAGCAAGTCCATACCCCAGGGAATTTGACAGGCATGGAGCAATAAATAGAAGGTAATATGCACACAGATGTTGGCCGGAAAGAAAATAAACATTGCGAGGTTTGAATTTTCTCCGCAAGTTTTAACTCTAAGAAGCCGCCGATAATTGCAACATGTAGCGCCAGATCTAAGCTATCCATACATGTCAAAATTACTGAATTTGGTTGATATTTCATGCAATTATGAATGAGTAAAGCAAGTCCATACCCCAGGGAATTTGACAGGCATGGAGCAATAAATAAAAGGTAATCTGCACACAGATGGTGGCCGGGAAGAAAATAAACATTGCGGGGTTTGAATTTTCTCCACAAGTGTTAACTCTAAGAAGCCGCCGATAATTGCAACATGTAGCGCCAGATCTAAGCTATCCATACATGTCAAAATTACTGAATTTGGTTGATATTTCATGCAATTATGAATGAGTAAAGCAAGTCATACCCCAGGGAATTTGACAGGCATGGAGCAATAAATAGAAGGTAATATGCACACAGATGTTGGCCGGAAAGAAAATAAACATTGCGAGGTTTGAATTTTCTCCACAAGTTTTAACTCTAAGAAGCCGCCGATAATTGCAACATGTAGCGCCAGATCTAAGCTATCCATACATGTCAAAATTACTGAATTTGGTTGATATTTCATGCAATTATGAATGAGTAAAGCAAGTCATACCCCAGGGAATTTGACAGGCATGGAGCAATAAATAAAAGGTAATCTGCACACAGATGGTGGCCGGGAAGAAAATAAACATTGCGAGGTTTGAATTTTCTCCACAAGTTTTAACTCTAAGAAGCCGCCGATAATTGCAACATGTAGCGCCAGATCTAAGCTATCCATACATGTCAAAATTACTGCATTTGGTTGATATTTCATGCAATTATGAATGAGTAAAGCAAGTCATACCCCAGGGAATTTGACAGGCATGGAGCAATAAATAGAAGGTAATATGCACACAGATGTTGGCCGGAAAGAAAATAAACATTGCGAGGTTTGAATTTTCTCCACAAGTTTTAACTCTAAGAAGCCGCCGATAATTGCAACATGTAGCGCCAGATCTAAGCTATCCATACATGTCAAAATTACTGCATTTGGTTGATATTTCATGCAATTATGAATGAGTAAAGCAAGTCATACCCCAGGGAATTTGACAGGCATGGAGCAATAAATATAAGGTAATATGCACACAGATGTTGGCCGGAAAGAAAATAAACATTGCGAGGTTTGAATTTTCTCCACAAGTTTTAACTCTAAGAAGCCGCCGATAATTGCAACATGTAGCGCCAGATCTAAGCTATCCATACATGTCAAAATTACTGAATTTGGTTGATATTTCATGCAATTATGAATGAGTAAAGCAAGTCCATACCCCAGGGAATTTGACAGGCATGGAGCAATAAATAGAAGGTAATATGCACACAGATGTTGGCCGGAAAGAAAATAAACATTGCGAGGTTTGAATTTTCTCCGCAAGTTTTAACTCTAAGAAGCCGCCGATAATTGCAACATGTAGCGCCAGATCTAAGCTATCCATACATGTCAAAATTACTGAATTTGGTTGATATTTCATGCAATTATGAATGAGTAAAGCAAGTCCATACCCCAGGGAATTTGACAGGCATGGAGCAATAAATAAAAGGTAATCTGCACACAGATGGTGGCCGGGAAGAAAATAAACATTGCGAGGTTTGAATTTTCTCCACAAGTGTTAACTCTAAGAAGCCGCCGATAATTGCAACATGTAGCGCCAGATCTAAGCTATCCATACATGTCAAAATTACTGAATTTGGTTGATATTTCATGCAATTATGAATGAGTAAAGCAAGTCATACCCCAGGGAATTTGACAGGCATGGAGCAATAAATAGAAGGTAATATGCACACAGATGTTGGCCGGAAAGAAAATAAACATTGCGAGGTTTGAATTTTCTCCACAAGTTTTAACTCTAAGAAGCCGCCGATAATTGCAACATGTAGCGCCAGATCTAAGCTATCCATACATGTCAAAATTACTGAATTTGGTTGATATTTCATGCAATTATGAATGAGTAAAGCAAGTCATACCCCAGGGAATTTGACAGGCATGGAGCAATAAATAGAAGGTAATATGCACACAGATGTTGGCCGGAAAGAAAATAAACATTGCGAGGTTTGAATTTTCTCCACAAGTTTTAACTCTAAGAAGCCGCCGATAATTGCAACATGTAGCGCCAGATCTAAGCTATCCATACATGTCAACATTACTGAATTTGGTTGATATTTCATGCAATTATGAATGAGTAAAGCAAGTCCATACCCCAGGGAATTTGACAGGCATGGAGCAATAAATAAAAGGTAATCTGCACACAGATGGTGGCCGGGAAGAAAATAAACATTGCGAGGTTTGAATTTTCTCCACAAGTGTTAACTCTAAGAAGCCGCCGATAATTGCAACATGTAGCGCCAGATCTAAGCTATCCATACATGTCAAAATTACTGAATTTGGTTGATATTTCATGCAATTATGAATGAGTAAAGCAAGTCCATACCCCAGGGAATTTGACATGCATGGAGCAATAAATAGACGGTAACATGTACACAGATGTTGGCCGGAAAGAAAATAAACATTGCGAGGTTTGAATTTTCTCCACAAGTTTTAACTCTAAGAAGCCGCCGATAATTGCAACATGTAGCGCCAGATCTAAGCTATCCATACATGTCAAAATTACTGCATTTGGTTGATATTTCATGCAATTATGAATGAGTAAAGCAAGTCATACCCCAGGGAATTTGACAGGCATGGAGCAATAAATAGAAGGTAATATGCACACAGATGTTGGCCGGAAAGAAAATAAACATTGCGAGGTTTGAATTTTCTCCACAAGTTTTAACTCTAAGAAGCCGCCGATAATTGCAACATGTAGCGCCAGATCTAAGCTATCCATACATGTCAAAATTACTGCATTTGGTTGATATTTCATGCAATTATGAATGAGTAAAGCAAGTCATACCCCAGGGAATTTGACAGGCATGGAGCAATAAATATAAGGTAATATGCACACAGATGTTGGCCGGAAAGAAAATAAACATTGCGAGGTTTGAATTTTCTCCACAAGTTTTAACTCTAAGAAGCCGCCGATAATTGCAACATGTAGCGCCAGATCTAAGCTATCCATACATGTCAAAATTACTGAATTTGGTTGATATTTCATGCAATTATGAATGAGTAAAGCAAGTCCATACCCCAGGGAATTTGACAGGCATGGAGCAATAAATAGAAGGTAATATGCACACAGATGTTGGCCGGAAAGAAAATAAACATTGCGAGGTTTGAATTTTCTCCGCAAGTTTTAACTCTAAGAAGCCGCCGATAATTGCAACATGTAGCGCCAGATCTAAGCTATCCATACATGTCAAAATTACTGAATTTGGTTGATATTTCATGCAATTATGAATGAGTAAAGCAAGTCATACCCCAGGGAATTTGACAGGCATGGAGCAATAAATAGAAGGTAATATGCACACAGATGTTGGCCGGAAAGAAAATAAACATTGCGAGGTTTGAATTTTCTCCACAAGTTTTAACTCTAAGAAGCCGCCGATAATTGCAACATGTAGCGCCAGATCTAAGCTATCCATACATGTCAACATTACTGAATTTGGTTGATATTTCATGCAATTATGAATGAGTAAAGCAAGTCCATACCCCAGGGAATTTGACAGGCATGGAGCAATAAATAAAAGGTAATCTGCACACAGATGGTGGCCGGGAAGAAAATAAACATTGCGAGGTTTGAATTTTCTCCACAAGTGTTAACTCTAAGAAGCCGCCGATAATTGCAACATGTAGCGCCAGATCTAAGCTATCCATACATGTCAAAATTACTGAATTTGGTTGATATTTCATGCAATTATGAATGAGTAAAGCAAGTCCATACCCCAGGGAATTTGACATGCATGGAGCAATAAATAGACGGTAACATGTACACAGATGTTGGCCGGAAAGAAAATAAACATTGCGAGGTTTGAATTTTCTCCACAAGTTTTAACTCTAAGAAGCCGCCGATAATTGCAACATGTAGCGCCAGATCTAAGCTATCCATACATGTCAAAATTACTGCATTTGGTTGATATTTCATGCAATTATGAATGAGTAAAGCAAGTCATACCCCAGGGAATTTGACAGGCATGGAGCAATAAATAGAAGGTAATATGCACACAGATGTTGGCCGGAAAGAAAATAAACATTGCGAGGTTTGAATTTTCTCCACAAGTTTTAACTCTAAGAAGCCGCCGATAATTGCAACATGTAGCGCCAGATCTAAGCTATCCATACATGTCAAAATTACTGCATTTGGTTGATATTTCATGCAATTATGAATGAGTAAAGCAAGTCATACCCCAGGGAATTTGACAGGCATGGAGCAATAAATATAAGGTAATATGCACACAGATGTTGGCCGGAAAGAAAATAAACATTGCGAGGTTTGAATTTTCTCCACAAGTTTTAACTCTAAGAAGCCGCCGATAATTGCAACATGTAGCGCCAGATCTAAGCTATCCATACATGTCAAAATTACTGAATTTGGTTGATATTTCATGCAATTATGAATGAGTAAAGCAAGTCCATACCCCAGGGAATTTGACAGGCATGGAGCAATAAATAGAAGGTAATATGCACACAGATGTTGGCCGGAAAGAAAATAAACATTGCGAGGTTTGAATTTTCTCCACAAGTTTTAACTCTAAGAAGCCGCCAATAATTGCAACATGTAGCGCCAGATCTAAGCTATCCATACATGTCAAAATTACTGAATTTGGTTGATATTTCATGCAATTATGAATGAGTAAAGCAAGTCATACCCCAGGGAATTTGACAGGCATGGAGCAATAAATAGAAGGTAATATGCACACAGATGTTGGCCGGAAAGAAAATAAACATTGCGAGGTTTGAATTTTCTCCACAAGTTTTAACTCTAAGAAGCCGCCGATAATTGCAACATGTAGCGCCAGATCTAAGCTATCCATACATGTCAAAATTACTGAATTTGGTTGATATTTCATGCAATTATGAATGAGTAAAGCAAGTCATACCCCAGGGAATTGGACAGGCATGGAGCAATAAATAGAAGGTAATATGCACACAGATGTTGGCCGGAAAGAAAATAAACATTGCGAGGTTTGAATTTTCTCCACAAGTGTTAACTCTAAGAAGCCGCCGATAATTGCAACATGTAGCGCCAGATCTAAGCTATCCATACATGTCAAAATTACTGAATTTGGTTGATATTTCATGCAATTATGAATGAGTAAAGCAAGTCCATACCCCAGGGAATTTGACAGGCATGGAGCAATAAATAGAAGGTAATATGCACACAGATGTTGGCCGGAAAGAAAATAAACATTGCGAGGTTTGAATTTTCTCCGCAAGTTTTAACTCTAAGAAGCCGCCGATAATTGCAACATGTAGCGCCAGATCTAAGCTATCCATACATGTCAAAATTACTGAATTTGGTTGATATTTCATGCAATTATGAATGAGTAAAGCAAGTCCATACCCCAGGGAATTTGACAGGCATGGAGCAATAAATAAAAGGTAATCTGCACACAGATGGTGGCCGGGAAGAAAATAAACATTGCGAGGTTTGAATTTTCTCCACAAGTGTTAACTCTAAGAAGCCGCCGATAATTGCAACATGTAGCGCCAGATCTAAGCTATCCATACATGTCAAAATTACTGAATTTGGTTGATATTTCATGCAATTATGAATGAGTAAAGCAAGTCATACCCCAGGGAATTTGACAGGCATGGAGCAATAAATAGAAGGTAATATGCACACAGATGTTGGCCGGAAAGAAAATAAACATTGCGAGGTTTGAATTTTCTCAACAAGTTTTAACTCTAAGAAGCCGCCGATAATTGCAACATGTAGCGCCAGATCTAAGCTATCCATACATGTCAAAATTACTGAATTTGGTTGATATTTCATGCAATTATGAATGAGTAAAGCAAGTCATACCCCAGGGAATTTGACAGGCATGGAGCAATAAATAAAAGGTAATCTGCACACAGATGGTGGCCGGGAAGAAAATAAACATTGCGAGGTTTGAATTTTCTCCACAAGTGTTAACTCTAAGAAGCCGCCGATAATTGCAACATGTAGCGCCAGATCTAAGCTATCCATACATGTCAAAATTACTGAATTTGGTTGATATTTCATGCAATTATGAATGAGTAAAGCAAGTCCATACCCCAGGGAATTTGACATGCATGGAGCAATAAATAGACGGTAACATGTACACAGATGTTGGCCGGAAAGAAAATAAACATTGCGAGGTTTGAATTTTCTCCACAAGTTTTAACTCTAAGAAGCCGCCGATAATTGCAACATGTAGCGCCAGATCTAAGCTATCCATACATGTCAAAATTACTGCATTTGGTTGATATTTCATGCAATTATGAATGAGTAAAGCAAGTCATACCCCAGGGAATTTGACAGGCATGGAGCAATAAATAGAAGGTAATATGCACACAGATGTTGGCCGGAAAGAAAATAAACATTGCGAGGTTTGAATTTTCTCCACAAGTTTTAACTCTAAGAAGCCGCCGATAATTGCAACATGTAGCGCCAGATCTAAGCTATCCATACATGTCAAAATTACTGCATTTGGTTGATATTTCATGCAATTATGAATGAGTAAAGCAAGTCATACCCCAGGGAATTTGACAGGCATGGAGCAATAAATATAAGGTAATATGCACACAGATGTTGGCCGGAAAGAAAATAAACATTGCGAGGTTTGAATTTTCTCCACAAGTTTTAACTCTAAGAAGCCGCCGATAATTGCAACATGTAGCGCCAGATCTAAGCTATCCATACATGTCAAAATTACTGAATTTGGTTGATATTTCATGCAATTATGAATGAGTAAAGCAAGTCCATACCCCAGGGAATTTGACAGGCATGGAGCAATAAATAGAAGGTAATATGCACACAGATGTTGGCCGGAAAGAAAATAAACATTGCGAGGTTTGAATTTTCTCCGCAAGTTTTAACTCTAAGAAGCCGCCGATAATTGCAACATGTAGCGCCAGATCTAAGCTATCCATACATGTCAAAATTACTGAATTTGGTTGATATTTCATGCAATTATGAATGAGTAAAGCAAGTCCATACCCCAGGGAATTTGACAGGCATGGAGCAATAAATAAAAGGTAATCTGCACACAGATGGTGGCCGGGAAGAAAATAAACATTGCGAGGTTTGAATTTTCTCCACAAGTGTTAACTCTAAGAAGCCGCCGATAATTGCAACATGTAGCGCCAGATCTAAGCTATCCATACATGTCAAAATTACTGAATTTGGTTGATATTTCATGCAATTATGAATGAGTAAAGCAAGTCATACCCCAGGGAATTTGACAGGCATGGAGCAATAAATAGAAGGTAATATGCACACAGATGTTGGCCGGAAAGAAAATAAACATTGCGAGGTTTGAATTTTCTCCACAAGTTTTAACTCTAAGAAGCCGCCGATAATTGCAACATGTAGCGCCAGATCTAAGCTATCCATACATGTCAAAATTACTGAATTTGGTTGATATTTCATGCAATTATGAATGAGTAAAGCAAGTCATACCCCAGGGAATTTGACAGGCATGGAGCAATAAATAGAAGGTAATATGCACACAGATGTTGGCCGGAAAGAAAATAAACATTGCGAGGTTTGAATTTTCTCCACAAGTTTTAACTCTAAGAAGCCGCCGATAATTGCAACATGTAGCGCCAGATCTAAGCTATCCATACATGTCAACATTACTGAATTTGGTTGATATTTCATGCAATTATGAATGAGTAAAGCAAGTCCATACCCCAGGGAATTTGACAGGCATGGAGCAATAAATAAAAGGTAATCTGCACACAGATGGTGGCCGGGAAGAAAATAAACATTGCGAGGTTTGAATTTTCTCCACAAGTGTTAACTCTAAGAAGCAGCCGATAATTGCAACATGTAGCGCCAGATCTAAGCTATCCATACATGTCAAAATTACTGAATTTGGTTGATATTTCATGCAATTATGAATGAGTAAAGCAAGTCCATACCCCAGGGAATTTGACATGCATGGAGCAATAAATAGACGGTAACATGTACACAGATGTTGGCCGGAAAGAAAATAAACATTGCGAGGTTTGAATTTTCTCCACAAGTTTTAACTCTAAGAAGCCGCCGATAATTGCAACATGTAGCGCCAGATCTAAGCTATCCATACATGTCAAAATTACTGCATTTGGTTGATATTTCATGCAATTATGAATGAGTAAAGCAAGTCATACCCCAGGGAATTTGACAGGCATGGAGCAATAAATAGAAGGTAATATGCACACAGATGTTGGCCGGAAAGAAAATAAACATTGCGAGGTTTGAATTTTCTCCACAAGTTTTAACTCTAAGAAGCCGCCGATAATTGCAACATGTAGCGCCAGATCTAAGCTATCCATACATGTCAAAATTACTGCATTTGGTTGATATTTCATGCAATTATGAATGAGTAAAGCAAGTCATACCCCAGGGAATTTGACAGGCATGGAGCAATAAATATAAGGTAATATGCACACAGATGTTGGCCGGAAAGAAAATAAACATTGCGAGGTTTGAATTTTCTCCACAAGTTTTAACTCTAAGAAGCCGCCGATAATTGCAACATGTAGCGCCAGATCTAAGCTATCCATACATGTCAAAATTACTGAATTTGGTTGATATTTCATGCAATTATGAATGAGTAAAGCAAGTCCATACCCCAGGGAATTTGACAGGCATGGAGCAATAAATAGAAGGTAATATGCACACAGATGTTGGCCGGAAAGAAAATAAACATTGCGAGGTTTGAATTTTCTCCGCAAGTTTTAACTCTAAGAAGCCGCCGATAATTGCAACATGTAGCGCCAGATCTAAGCTATCCATACATGTCAAAATTACTGAATTTGGTTGATATTTCATGCAATTATGAATGAGTAAAGCAAGTCATACCCCAGGGAATTTGACAGGCATGGAGCAATAAATAGAAGGTAATATGCACACAGATGTTGGCCGGAAAGAAAATAAACATTGCGAGGTTTGAATTTTCTCCACAAGTTTTAACTCTAAGAAGCCGCCGATAATTGCAACATGTAGCGCCAGATCTAAGCTATCCATACATGTCAACATTACTGAATTTGGTTGATATTTCATGCAATTATGAATGAGTAAAGCAAGTCCATACCCCAGGGAATTTGACAGGCATGGAGCAATAAATAAAAGGTAATCTGCACACAGATGGTGGCCGGGAAGAAAATAAACATTGCGAGGTTTGAATTTTCTCCACAAGTGTTAACTCTAAGAAGCCGCCGATAATTGCAACATGTAGCGCCAGATCTAAGCTATCCATACATGTCAAAATTACTGAATTTGGTTGATATTTCATGCAATTATGAATGAGTAAAGCAAGTCCATACCCCAGGGAATTTGACATGCATGGAGCAATAAATAGACGGTAACATGTACACAGATGTTGGCCGGAAAGAAAATAAACATTGCGAGGTTTGAATTTTCTCCACAAGTTTTAACTCTAAGAAGCCGCCGATAATTGCAACATGTAGCGCCAGATCTAAGCTATCCATACATGTCAAAATTACTGCATTTGGTTGATATTTCATGCAATTATGAATGAGTAAAGCAAGTCATACCCCAGGGAATTTGACAGGCATGGAGCAATAAATAGAAGGTAATATGCACACAGATGTTGGCCGGAAAGAAAATAAACATTGCGAGGTTTGAATTTTCTCCACAAGTTTTAACTCTAAGAAGCCGCCGATAATTGCAACATGTAGCGCCAGATCTAAGCTATCCATACATGTCAAAATTACTGCATTTGGTTGATATTTCATGCAATTATGAATGAGTAAAGCAAGTCATACCCCAGGGAATTTGACAGGCATGGAGCAATAAATATAAGGTAATATGCACACAGATGTTGGCCGGAAAGAAAATAAACATTGCGAGGTTTGAATTTTCTCCACAAGTTTTAACTCTAAGAAGCCGCCGATAATTGCAACATGTAGCGCCAGATCTAAGCTATCCATACATGTCAAAATTACTGAATTTGGTTGATATTTCATGCAATTATGAATGAGTAAAGCAAGTCCATACCCCAGGGAATTTGACAGGCATGGAGCAATAAATAGAAGGTAATATGCACACAGATGTTGGCCGGAAAGAAAATAAACATTGCGAGGTTTGAATTTTCTCCACAAGTTTTAACTCTAAGAAGCCGCCGATAATTGCAACATGTAGCGCCAGATCTAAGCTATCCATACATGTCAAAATTACTGAATTTGGTTGATATTTCATGCAATTATGAATGAGTAAAGCAAGTCATACCCCAGGGAATTTGACAGGCATGGAGCAATAAATAGAAGGTAATATGCACACAGATGTTGGCCGGAAAGAAAATAAACATTGCGAGGTTTGAATTTTCTCCACAAGTTTTAACTCTAAGAAGCCGCCGATAATTGCAACATGTAGCGCCAGATCTAAGCTATCCATACATGTCAACATTACTGAATTTGGTTGATATTTCATGCAATTATGAATGAGTAAAGCAAGTCCATACCCCA
>JAZGUH010001049.1:0-41869 GCA_037893225.1 Hippasteria phrygiana | reverse complement strand
GACATGTATGGATAGCTTAGATCTGGCGCTACATGTTGCAATTTTCGGCGGCTTCTAGAGTTTAAACTTGTGGAGAAAATTCAAACCTCGCAATGTTTATTTTCTTTCCGGCCAACATCTGTGTACATGTTACCGTCTATTTATTGCTCCTTGCATGTCAAATTCCCTGGGGTATGGACTTGCTTTACTCATTCATAATTGCATGAAATATCAACCAAATTCAGTAATTTTGACATGTATGGATAGCTTAGATCTGGCGCTACATGTTGCAATTACCGGCGGCTTCTTAGAGTTAACACTTGTGGAGAAAATTCAAACCTCGCAATGTTTATTTTCTTCCCGGCCACCATCTGTGTGCAGATTACCTTTTATTTATTGCTCCATGCCTGTCAAATTCCCTGGGGTATGGACTTGCTTTACTCATTCATAATTGCATGAAATATCAACCAAATTCAGTAATTTTGACATGTATGGATAGCTTAGATCTGGCGCTACATGTTGCAATTATCGGCGGCTTCTTAGAGTTAACACTTGTGGAGAAAATTCAAACCTCGCAATGTTTATTTTCTTCCCGGCCACCATCTGTGTGCAGATTACCGTCTATTTATTGCTCCATGCATGTCAAATTCCTTGGGGTATGGACTTGCTTTACTCATTCATAATTGCATGAAATATCAACCAAATTCAGTAATTTTGACATGTATGGATAGCTTAGATCTGGCGCTACATGTTGCAATTATCGGCGGCTTCTAGAGTTAAAACTTGTGGAGAAAATTCAAACCTCGCAATGTTTATTTTCTTCCCGGCCACCATCTGTGTGCAGATTACCTTTTATTTATTGCTCCATGCCTGTCAAATTCCCTGGGGTATGGACTTGCTTTACTCATTCATAATTGCATGAAATATCAACCAAATTCAGTAATTTTGACATGTATGGATAGCTTAGATCTGGCGCTACATGTTGCAATTATCGGCGGCTTCTTAGAGTTAAAACTTGTGGAGAAAATTCAAACCTCGCAATGTTTATTTTCTTTCCGGCCAACATCTGTGTACATGTTACCGTCTATTTATTGCTCCATGCATGTCAAATTCCCTGGGGTATGGACTTGCTTTACTCATTCATAATTGCATGAAATATCAACCAAATTCAGTAATTTTGACATGTATGGATAGCTTAGATCTGGCGCTACATGTTGCAATTATCGGCGGCTTCTTAGAGTTAACACTTGTGGAGAAAATTCAAACCTCGCAATGTTTATTTTCTTCCCGGCCACCATCTGTGTGCAGATTACCTTTTATTTATTGCTCCATGCCTGTCAAATTCCCTGGGGTATGGACTTGCTTTACTCATTCATAATTGCATGAAATATCAACCAAATTCAGTAATTTTGACATGTATGGATAGCTTAGATCTGGCGCTACATGTTGCAATTATCGGCGGCTTCTTAGAGTTAAAACTTGTGGAGAAAATTCAAACCTCGCAATGTTTATTTTCTTTCCGGCCAACATCTGTGTACATGTTACCGTCTATTTATTGCTCCATGCATGTCAAATTCCCTGGGGTATGGACTTGCTTTACTCATTCATAATTGCATGAAATATCAACCAAATTCAGTAATTTTGACATGTATGGATAGCTTAGATCTGGCGCTACATGTTGCAATTATCGGCGGCTTCTTAGAGTTAAAACTTGTGGAGAAAATTCAAACCTCGCAATGTTTATTTTCTTTCCGGCCAACATCTGTGTACATGTTACCGTCTATTTATTGCTCCATGCCTGTCAAATTCCCTGGGGTATGGACTTGCTTTACTCATTCATAATTGCATGAAATATCAACCAAATTCAGTAATTTTGACATGTATGGATAGCTTAGATCTGGCGCTACATGTTGCAATTATCGGCAGCTTCTTAGAGTTAAAACTTGTGGAGAAAATTCAAACCTCGCAATGTTTATTTTCTTCCCGGCCACCATCTGTGTGCAGATTACCTTTTATTTATTGCTCCATGCCTGTCAAATTCCCTGGGGTATGGACTTGCTTTACTCATTCATAATTGCATGAAATATCAACCAAATTCAGTAATTTTGACATGTATGGATAGCTTAGATCTGGCGCTACATGTTGCAATTATCGGCGGCTTCTTAGAGTTAAAACTTGTGGAGAAAATTCAAACCTCGCAATGTTTATTTTCTTTCCGGCCAACATCTGTGTACATGTTACCGTCTATTTATTGCTCCATGCATGTCAAATTCCCTGGGGTATGGACTTGCTTTACTCATTCATAATTGCATGAAATATCAACCAAATTCAGTAATTTTGACATGTATGGATAGCTTAGATCTGGCGCTACATGTTGCAATTATCGGCGGCTTCTTAGAGTTAACACTTGTGGAGAAAATTCAAACCTCGCAATGTTTATTTTCTTCCCGGCCACCATCTGTGTGCAGATTACCGTCTATTTATTGCTCCATGCATGTCAAATTCCTTGGGGTATGGACTTGCTTTACTCATTCATAATTGCATGAAATATCAACCAAATTCAGTAATTTTGACATGTATGGATAGCTTAGATCTGGCGCTACATGTTGCAATTATCGGCGGCTTCTTAGAGTTAAAACTTGTGGAGAAAATGCAAACCTCGCAATGTTTATTTTCTTTCCGGCCAACATCTGTGTACATGTTACCGTCTATTTATTGCTCCATGCCTGTCAAATTCCCTGGGGTATGGACTTGCTTTACTCATTCATAATTGCATGAAATATCAACCAAATTCAGTAATTTTGACATGTATGGATAGCTTAGATCTGGCGCTACATGTTGCAATTATCGGCGGCTTCTTAGAGTTAAAACTTGTGGAGAAAATTCAAACCTCGCAATGTTTATTTTCTTCCCGGCCACCATCTGTGTGCAGATTACCTTTTATTTATTGCTCCATGCCTGTCAAATTCCCTGGGGTATGGACTTGCTTTACTCATTCATAATTGCATGAAATATCAACCAAATTCAGTAATTTTGACATGTATGGATAGCTTAGATCTGGCGCTACATGTTGCAATTATCGGCGGCTTCTTAGAGTTAAAACTTGTGGAGAAAATTCAAACCTCGCAATGTTTATTTTCTTTCCGGCCAACATCTGTGTACATATTACCGTCTATTTATTGCTCCATGCATGTCAAATTCCCTGGGGTATGGACTTGCTTTACTCATTCATAATTGCATGAAATATCAACCAAATTCAGTAATTTTGACATGTATGGATAGCTTAGATCTGGCGCTACATGTTGCAATTATCGGCGGCTTCTTAGAGTTAACACTTGTGGAGAAAATTCAAACCTCGCAATGTTTATTTTCTTCCCGGCCACCATCTGTGTGCAGATTACCTTTTATTTATTGCTCCATGCCTGTCAAATTCCCTGGGGTATGGACTTGCTTTACTCATTCATAATTGCATGAAATATCAACCAAATTCAGTAATTTTGACATGTATGGATAGCTTAGATCTGGCGCTACATGTTGCAATTATCGGCGGCTTCTTAGAGTTAAAACTTGTGGAGAAAATTCAAACCTCGCAATGTTTATTTTCTTTCCGGCCAACATCTGTGTACATGTTACCGTCTATTTATTGCTCCATGCATGTCAAATTCCCTGGGGTATGGACTTGCTTTACTCATTCATAATTGCATGAAATATCAACCAAATTCAGTAATTTTGACATGTATGGATAGCTTAGATCTGGCGCTACATGTTGCAATTATCGGCGGCTTCTTAGAGTTAAAACTTGTGGAGAAAATTCAAACCTCGCAATGTTTATTTTCTTCCCGGCCACCATCTGTGTGCAGATTACCTTTTATTTATTGCTCCATGCATGTCAAATTCCCTGGGGTATGGACTTGCTTTACTCATTCATAATTGCATGAAATATCAACCAAATTCAGTAATTTTGACATGTATGGATAGCTTAGATCTGGCGCTACATGTTGCAATTATCGGCGGCTTCTTAGAGTTAAAACTTGTGGAGAAAATTCAAACCTCGCAATGTTTATTTTCTTTCCGGCCAACATCTGTGTACATGTTACCGTCTATTTATTGCTCCATGCATGTCAAATTCCCTGGGGTATGGACTTGCTTTACTCATTCATAATTGCATGAAATATCAACCAAATTCAGTAATTTTGACATGTATGGATAGCTTAGATCTGGCGCTACATGTTGCAATTTTCGGCGGCTTCTTAGAGTTTAAACTTGTGGAGAAAATTCAAACCTCGCAATGTTTATTTTCTTTCCGGCCAACATCTGTGTACATGTTACCGTCTATTTATTGCTCCATGCATGTCAAATTCCCTGGGGTATGGACTTGCTTTACTCATTCATAATTGCATGAAATATCAACCAAATTCAGTAATTTTGACATGTATGGATAGCTTAGATCTGGCGCTACATGTTGCAATTACCGGCGGCTTCTTAGAGTTAAAACTTGTGGAGAAAATTCAAACCTCGCAATGTTTATTTTCTTTCCGGCCAACATCTGTGTACATGTTACCGTCTATTTATTGCTCCATGCATGTCAAATTCCCTGGGGTATGGACTTGCTTTACTCATTCATAATTGCATGAAATATCAACCAAATTCAGTAATTTTGACATGTATGGATAGCTTAGATCTGGCGCTACATGTTGCAATTATCGGCGGCTTCTTAGAGTTAAAACTTGTGGAGAAAATTCAAACCTCGCAATGTTTATTTTCTTTCCGGCCAACATCTGTGTACATGTTACCGTCTATTTATTGCTCCATGCATGTCAAATTCCCTGGGGTATGGACTTGCTTTACTCATTCATAATTGCATGAAATATCAACCAAATTCAGTAATTTTGACATGTATGGATAGCTTAGATCTGGCGCTACATGTTGCAATTATCGGCGGCTTCTTAGAGTTAAAACTTGTGGAGAAAATTCAAACCTCGCAATGTTTATTTTCTTTCCGGCCAACATCTGTGTACATGTTACCGTCTATTTATTGCTCCATGCATGTCAAATTCCCTGGGGTATGGACTTGCTTTACTCATTCATAATTGCATGAAATATCAACCAAATTCAGTAATTTTGACATGTATGGATAGCTTAGATCTGGCGCTACATGTTGCAATTATCGGCGGCTTCTTAGAGTTAACACTTGTGGAGAAAATTCAAACCTCGCAATGTTTATTTTCTTCCCGGCCACCATCTGTGTGCAGATTACCGTCTATTTATTGCTCCATGCATGTCAAATTCCTTGGGGTATGGACTTGCTTTACTCATTCATAATTGCATGAAATATCAACCAAATTCAGTAATTTTGACATGTATGGATAGCTTAGATCTGGCGCTACATGTTGCAATTATCGGCGGCTTCTTAGAGTTAAAACTTGTGGAGAAAATTCAAACCTCGCAATGTTTATTTTCTTTCCGGCCAACATCTGTGTACATGTTACCGTCTATTTATTGCTCCATGCCTGTCAAATTCCCTGGGGTATGGACTTGCTTTACTCATTCATAATTGCATGAAATATCAACCAAATTCAGTAATTTTGACATGTATGGATAGCTTAGATCTGGCGCTACATGTTGCAATTATCGGCGGCTTCTTAGAGTTAAAACTTGTGGAGAAAATTCAAACCTCGCAATGTTTATTTTCTTCCCGGCCACCATCTGTGTGCAGATTACCTTTTATTTATTGCTCCATGCCTGTCAAATTCCCTGGGGTATGGACTTGCTTTACTCATTCATAATTGCATGAAATATCAACCAAATTCAGTAATTTTGACATGTATGGATAGCTTAGATCTGGCGCTACATGTTGCAATTATCGGCGGCTTCTTAGAGTTAAAACTTGTGGAGAAAATTCAAACCTCGCAATGTTTATTTTCTTTCCGGCCAACATCTGTGTACATGTTACCGTCTATTTATTGCTCCATGCATGTCAAATTCCCTGGGGTATGGACTTGCTTTACTCATTCATAATTGCATGAAATATCAACCAAATTCAGTAATTTTGACATGTATGGATAGCTTAGATCTGGCGCTACATGTTGCAATTATCGGCGGCTTCTTAGAGTTAACACTTGTGGAGAAAATTCAAACCTCGCAATGTTTATTTTCTTCCCGGCCACCATCTGTGTGCAGATTACCTTTTATTTATTGCTCCATGCCTGTCAAATTCCCTGGGGTATGGACTTGCTTTACTCATTCATAATTGCATGAAATATCAACCAAATTCAGTAATTTTGACATGTATGGATAGCTTAGATCTGGCGCTACATGTTGCAATTATCGGCGGCTTCTTAGAGTTAAAACTTGTGGAGAAAATTCAAACCTCGCAATGTTTATTTTCTTTCCGGCCAACATCTGTGTACATGTTACCGTCTATTTATTGCTCCATGCATGTCAAATTCCCTGGGGTATGGACTTGCTTTACTCATTCATAATTGCATGAAATATCAACCAAATTCAGTAATTTTGACATGTATGGATAGCTTAGATCTGGCGCTACATGTTGCAATTATCGGCGGCTTCTTAGAGTTAAAACTTGTGGAGAAAATTCAAACCTCGCAATGTTTATTTTCTTTCCGGCCAACATCTGTGTACATGTTACCGTCTATTTATTGCTCCATGCCTGTCAAATTCCCTGGGGTATGGACTTGCTTTACTCATTCATAATTGCATGAAATATCAACCAAATTCAGTAATTTTGACATGTATGGATAGCTTAGATCTGGCGCTACATGTTGCAATTATCGGCGGCTTCTTAGAGTTAAAACTTGTGGAGAAAATTCAAACCTCGCAATGTTTATTTTCTTCCCGGCCACCATCTGTGTGCAGATTACCTTTTATTTATTGCTCCATGCCTGTCAAATTCCCTGGGGTATGGACTTGCTTTACTCATTCATAATTGCATGAAATATCAACCAAATTCAGTAATTTTGACATGTATGGATAGCTTAGATCTGGCGCTACATGTTGCAATTATCGGCGGCTTCTTAGAGTTAAAACTTGTGGAGAAAATTCAAACCTCGCAATGTTTATTTTCTTTCCGGCCAACATCTGTGTACATGTTACCGTCTATTTATTGCTCCATGCATGTCAAATTCCCTGGGGTATGGACTTGCTTTACTCATTCATAATTGCATGAAATATCAACCAAATTCAGTAATTTTGACATGTATGGATAGCTTAGATCTGGCGCTACATGTTGCAATTATCGGCGGCTTCTTAGAGTTAACACTTGTGGAGAAAATTCAAACCTCGCAATGTTTATTTTCTTCCCGGCCACCATCTGTGTGCAGATTACCGTCTATTTATTGCTCCATGCATGTCAAATTCCTTGGGGTATGGACTTGCTTTACTCATTCATAATTGCATGAAATATCAACCAAATTCAGTAATTTTGACATGTATGGATAGCTTAGATCTGGCGCTACATGTTGCAATTATCGGCGGCTTCTTAGAGTTAAAACTTGTGGAGAAAATTCAAACCTCGCAATGTTTATTTTCTTCCCGGCCACCATCTGTGTGCAGATTACCGTCTATTTATTGCTCCATGCATGTCAAATTCCTTGGGGTATGGACTTGCTTTACTCATTCATAATTGCATGAAATATCAACCAAATTCAGTAATTTTGACATGTATGGATAGCTTAGATCTGGCGCTACATGTTGCAATTATCGGCGGCTTCTTAGAGTTAAAACTTGTGGAGAAAATTCAAACCTCGCAATGTTTATTTTCTTTCCGGCCAACATCTGTGTACATGTTACCGTCTATTTATTGCTCCATGCCTGTCAAATTCCCTGGGGTATGGACTTGCTTTACTCATTCATAATTGCATGAAATATCAACCAAATTCAGTAATTTTGACATGTATGGATAGCTTAGATCTGGCGCTACATGTTGCAATTATCGGCGGCTTCTTAGAGTTAAAACTTGTGGAGAAAATTCAAACCTCGCAATGTTTATTTTCTTCCCGGCCACCATCTGTGTGCAGATTACCTTTTATTTATTGCTCCATGCCTGTCAAATTCCCTGGGGTATGGACTTGCTTTACTCATTCATAATTGCATGAAATATCAACCAAATTCAGTAATTTTGACATGTATGGATAGCTTAGATCTGGCGCTACATGTTGCAATTATCGGCGGCTTCTTAGAGTTAAAACTTGTGGAGAAAATTCAAACCTCGCAATGTTTATTTTCTTTCCGGCCAACATCTGTGTACATGTTACCGTCTATTTATTGCTCCATGCATGTCAAATTCCCTGGGGTATGGACTTGCTTTACTCATTCATAATTGCATGAAATATCAACCAAATTCAGTAATTTTGACATGTATGGATAGCTTAGATCTGGCGCTACATGTTGCAATTATCGGCGGCTTCTTAGAGTTAACACTTGTGGAGAAAATTCAAACCTCGCAATGTTTATTTTCTTCCCGGCCACCATCTGTGTGCAGATTACCTTTTATTTATTGCTCCATGCCTGTCAAATTCCCTGGGGTATGGACTTGCTTTACTCATTCATAATTGCATGAAATATCAACCAAATTCAGTAATTTTGACATGTATGGATAGCTTAGATCTGGCGCTACATGTTGCAATTATCGGCGGCTTCTTAGAGTTAAAACTTGTGGAGAAAATTCAAACCTCGCAATGTTTATTTTCTTTCCGGCCAACATCTGTGTACATGTTACCGTCTATTTATTGCTCCATGCATGTCAAATTCCCTGGGGTATGGACTTGCTTTACTCATTCATAATTGCATGAAATATCAACCAAATTCAGTAATTTTGACATGTATGGATAGCTTAGATCTGGCGCTACATGTTGCAATTATCGGCGGCTTCTTAGAGTTAAAACTTGTGGAGAAAATTCAAACCTCGCAATGTTTATTTTCTTTCCGGCCAACATCTGTGTACATGTTACCGTCTATTTATTGCTCCATGCCTGTCAAATTCCCTGGGGTATGGACTTGCTTTACTCATTCATAATTGCATGAAATATCAACCAAATTCAGTAATTTTGACATGTATGGATAGCTTAGATCTGGCGCTACATGTTGCAATTATCGGCGGCTTCTTAGAGTTAAAACTTGTGGAGAAAATTCAAACCTCGCAATGTTTATTTTCTTCCCGGCCACCATCTGTGTGCAGATTACCTTTTATTTATTGCTCCATGCATGTCAAATTCCCTGGGGTATGGACTTGCTTTACTCATTCATAATTGCATGAAATATCAACCAAATTCAGTAATTTTGACATGTATGGATAGCTTAGATCTGGCGCTACATGTTGCAATTATCGGCGGCTTCTTAGAGTTAAAACTTGTGGAGAAAATTCAAACCTCGCAATGTTTATTTTCTTCCCGGCCACCATCTGTGTGCAGATTACCTTTTATTTATTACTCCATGCCTGTCAAATTCCCTGGGGTATGGACTTGCTTTACTCATTCATAATTGCATGAAATATCAACCAAATTCAGTAATTTTGACATGTATGGATAGCTTAGATCTGGCGCTACATGTTGCAATTATCGGCGGCTTCTTAGAGTTAAAACTTGTGGAGAAAATTCAAACCTCGCAATGTTTATTTTCTTTCCGGCCAACATCTGTGTACATGTTACCGTCTATTTATTGCTCCATGCATGTCAAATTCCCTGGGGTATGGACTTGCTTTACTCATTCATAATTGCATGAAATATCAACCAAATTCAGTTATTTTGACATGTATGGATAGCTTAGATCTGGCGCTACATGTTGCAATTATCGGCGGCTTCTTAGAGTTAAAACTTGTGGAGAAAATTCAAACCTCGCAATGTTTATTTTCTTTCCGGCCAACATCTGTGTACATGTTACCGTCTATTTATTGCTCCATGCATGTCAAATTCCCTGGGGTATGGACTTGCTTTACTCATTCATAATTGCATGAAATATCAACCAAATTCAGTAATTTTGACATGTATGGATAGCTTAGATCTGGCGCTACATGTTGCAATTATCGGCGGCTTCTTAGAGTTAAAACTTGTGGAGAAAATTCAAACCTCGCAATGTTTATTTTCTTTCCGGCCAACATCTGTGTACATGTTACCGTCTATTTATTGCTCCATGCATGTCAAATTCCCTGGGGTATGGACTTGCTTTACTCATTCATAATTGCATGAAATATCAACCAAATTCAGTAATTTTGACATGTATGGATAGCTTAGATCTGGCGCTACATGTTGCAATTATCGGCGGCTTCTTAGAGTTAACACTTGTGGAGAAAATTCAAACCTCGCAATGTTTATTTTCTTCCCGGCCACCATCTGTGTGCAGATTACCTTTTATTTATTGCTCCATGCCTGTCAAATTCCCTGGGGTATGGACTTGCTTTACTCATTCATAATTGCATGAAATATCAACCAAATTCAGTAATTTTGACATGTATGGATAGCTTAGATCTGGCGCTACATGTTGCAATTATCGGCGGCTTCTTAGAGTTTAAACTTGTGGAGAAAATTCAAACCTCGCAATGTTTATTTTCTTTCCGGCCAACATCTGTGTACATGTTACCGTCTATTTATTGCTCCATGCATGTCAAATTCCCTGGGGTATGGACTTGCTTTACTCATTCATAATTGCATGAAATATCAACCAAATTCAGTAATTTTGACATGTATGGATAGCTTAGATCTGGCGCTACATGTTGCAATTATCGGCGGCTTCTTAGAGTTTAAACTTGTGGAGAAAATTCAAACCTCGCAATGTTTATTTTCTTTCCGGCCAACATCTGTGTACATGTTACCGTCTATTTATTGCTCCATGCATGTCAAATTCCCTGGGGTATGGACTTGCTTTACTCATTCATAATTGCATGAAATATCAACCAAATTCAGTAATTTTGACATGTATGGATAGCTTAGATCTGGCGCTACATGTTGCAATTATCGGCGGCTTCTTAGAGTTAAAACTTGTGGAGAAAATTCAAACCTCGCAATGTTTATTTTCTTTCCGGCCAACATCTGTGTACATGTTACCGTCTATTTATTGCTCCATGCCTGTCAAATTCCCTGGGGTATGGACTTGCTTTACTCATTCATAATTGCATGAAATATCAACCAAATTCAGTAATTTTGACATGTATGGATAGCTTAGATCTGGCGCTACATGTTGCAATTATCGGCGGCTTCTTAGAGTTAAAACTTGTGGAGAAAATTCAAACCTCGCAATGTTTATTTTCTTCCCGGCCACCATCTGTGTGCAGATTACCTTTTATTTATTGCTCCATGCATGTCAAATTCCCTGGGGTATGGACTTGCTTTACTCATTCATAATTGCATGAAATATCAACCAAATTCAGTAATTTTGACATGTATGGATAGCTAAGATCTGGCGCTACATGTTGCAATTATCGGCGGCTTCTTAGAGTTAAAACTTGTGGAGAAAATTCAAACCTCGCAATGTTTATTTTCTTTCCGGCCAACATCTGTGTACATGTTACCGTCTATTTATTGCTCCATGCATGTCAAATTCCCTGGGGTATGGACTTGCTTTACTCATTCATAATTGCATGAAATATCAACCAAATTCAGTAATTTTGACATGTATGGATAGCTTAGATCTGGCGCTACATGTTGCAATTATCGGCGGCTTCTTAGAGTTAAAACTTGTGGAGAAAATTCAAACCTCGCAATGTTTATTTTCTTCCCGGCCACCATCTGTGTGCAGATTACCTTTTATTTATTGCTCCATGCATGTCAAATTCCCTGGGGTATGGACTTGCTTTACTCATTCATAATTGCATGAAATATCAACCAAATTCAGTAATTTTGACATGTATGGATAGCTTAGATCTGGCGCTACATGTTGCAATTATCGGCGGCTTCTTAGAGTTAAAACTTGTGGAGAAAATTCAAACCTCGCAATGTTTATTTTCTTTCCGGCCAACATCTGTGTACATGTTACCGTCTATTTATTGCTCCATGCATGTCAAATTCCCTGGGGTATGGACTTGCTTTACTCATTCATAATTGCATGAAATATCAACCAAATTCAGTAATTTTGACATGTATGGATAGCTTAGATCTGGCGCTACATGTTGCAATTACCGGCGGCTTCTTAGAGTTAAAACTTGTGGAGAAAATTCAAACCTCGCAATGTTTATTTTCTTTCCAGCCAACATCTGTGTACATGTTACCGTCTATTTATTGCTCCATGCATGTCAAATTCCCTGGGGTATGGACTTGCTTTACTCATTCATAATTGCATGAAATATCAACCAAATTCAGTAATTTTGACATGTATGGATAGCTTAGATCTGGCGCTACATGTTGCAATTATCGGCGGCTTCTTAGAGTTAACACTTGTGGAGAAAATTCAAACCTCGCAATGTTTATTTTCTTCCCGGCCACCATCTGTGTGCAGATTACCTTTTATTTATTGCTCCATGCCTGTCAAATTCCCTGGAGTATGGACTTGCTTTACTCATTCATAATTGCATGAAATATCAACCAAATTCAGTAATTTTGACATGTATGGATAGCTTAGATCTGGCGCTACATGTTGCAATTATCGGCGGCTTCTTAGAGTTAAAACTTGTGGAGAAAATTCAAACCTCGCAATGTTTATTTTCTTTCCGGCCAACATCTGTGTACATGTTACCGTCTATTTATTGCTCCATGCATGTCAAATTCCCTGGGGTATGGACTTGCTTTACTCATTCATAATTGCATGAAATATCAACCAAATTCAGTAATTTTGACATGTATGGATAGCTTAGATCTGGCGCTACATGTTGCAATTATCGGCGGCTTCTTAGAGTTAAAACTTGTGGAGAAAATTCAAACCTCGCAATGTTTATTTTCTTTCCGGCCAACATCTGTGTACATGTTACCGTCTATTTATTGCTCCATGCATGTCAAATTCCCTGGGGTATGGACTTGCTTTACTCATTCATAATTGCATGAAATATCAACCAAATTCAGTAATTTTGACATGTATGGATAGCTTAGATCTGGCGCTACATGTTGCAATTATCGGCGGCTTCTTAGAGTTAAAACTTGTGGAGAAAATTCAAACCTCGCAATGTTTATTTTCTTCCCGGCCACCATCTGTGTGCAGATTACCTTTTATTTATTGCTCCATGCATGTCAAATTCCCTGGGGTATGGACTTGCTTTACTCATTCATAATTGCATGAAATATCAACCAAATTCAGTAATTTTGACATGTATGGATAGCTTAGATCTGGCGCTACATGTTGCAATTATCGGCGGCTTCTTAGAGTTAAAACTTGTGGAGAAAATTCAAACCTCGCAATGTTTATTTTCTTTCCGGCCAACATCTGTGTACATGTTACCGTCTATTTATTGCTCCATGCATGTCAAATTCCCTGGGGTATGGACTTGCTTTACTCATTCATAATTGCATGAAATATCAACCAAATTCAGTAATTTTGACATGTATGGATAGCTTAGATCTGGCGCTACATGTTGCAATTATCGGCGGCTTCTTAGAGTTAAAACTTGTGGAGAAAATTCAAACCTCGCAATGTTTATTTTCTTTCCAGCCAACATCTGTGTACATGTTACCGTCTATTTATTGCTCCATGCATGTCAAATTCCCTGGGAGATAATTGCATGAAATATCAACCAAATTCAGTAATTTTGACATGTATGGATAGCTTAGATCTGGCGCTACATGTTGCAATTATCGGCGGCTTCTTAGAGTTTAAACTTGTGGAGAAAATTCAAACCTCGCAATGTTTATTTTCTTTCCGGCCAACATCTGTGTACATGTTACCGTCTATTTATTGCTCCATGCATGTCAAATTCCCTGGGGTATGGACTTGCTTTACTCATTCATAATTGCATGAAATATCAACCAAATTCAGTAATTTTGACATGTATGGATAGCTTAGATCTGGCGCTACATGTTGCAATTACCGGCGGCTTCTTAGAGTTAAAACTTGTGGAGAAAATTCAAACCTCGCAATGTTTATTTTCTTTCCGGCCACCATCTGTGTGCAGATTACCTTTTATTTATTGCTCCATGCCTGTCAAATTCCCTGGAGTATGGACTTGCTTTACTCATTCATAATTGCATGAAATATCAACCAAATTCAGTAATTTTGACATGTATGGATAGCTTAGATCTGGCGCTACATGTTGCAATTATCGGCGGCTTCTTAGAGTTAAAACTTGTGGAGAAAATTCAAACCTCGCAATGTTTATTTTCTTTCCGGCCAACATCTGTGTACATGTTACCGTCTATTTATTGCTCCATGCATGTCAAATTCCCTGGGGTATGGACTTGCTTTACTCATTCATAATTGCATGAAATATCAACCAAATTCAGTAATTTTGACATGTATGGATAGCTTAGATCTGGCGCTACATGTTGCAATTATCGGCGGCTTCTTAGAGTTAAAACTTGTGGAGAAAATTCAAACCTCGCAATGTTTATTTTCTTTCCGGCCAACATCTGTGTACATGTTACCGTCTATTTATTGCTCCATGCATGTCAAATTCCCTGGGGTATGGACTTGCTTTACTCATTCATAATTGCATGAAATATCAACCAAATTCAGTAATTTTGACATGTATGGATAGCTTAGATCTGGCGCTACATGTTGCAATTATCGGCGGCTTCTTAGAGTTAAAACTTGTGGAGAAAATTCAAACCTCGCAATGTTTATTTTCTTCCCGGCCACCATCTGTGTGCAGATTACCTTTTATTTATTGCTCCATGCATGTCAAATTCCCTGGGGTATGGACTTGCTTTACTCATTCATAATTGCATGAAATATCAACCAAATTCAGTAATTTTGACATGTATGGATAGCTTAGATCTGGCGCTACATGTTGCAATTATCGGCGGCTTCTTAGAGTTAAAACTTGTGGAGAAAATTCAAACCTCGCAATGTTTATTTTCTTTCCGGCCAACATCTGTGTACATGTTACCGTCTATTTATTGCTCCATGCATGTCAAATTCCCTGGGGTATGGACTTGCTTTACTCATTCATAATTGCATGAAATATCAACCAAATTCAGTAATTTTGACATGTATGGATAGCTTAGATCTGGCGCTACATGTTGCAATTATCGGCGGCTTCTTAGAGTTTAAACTTGTGGAGAAAATTCAAACCTCGCAATGTTTATTTTCTTTCCGGCCAACATCTGTGTACATGTTACCGTCTATTTATTGCTCCATGCATGTCAAATTCCCTGGGGTATGGACTTGCTTTACTCATTCATAATTGCATGAAATATCAACCAAATTCAGTAATTTTGACATGTATGGATAGCTTAGATCTGGCGCTACATGTTGCAATTACCGGCGGCTTCTTAGAGTTAAAACTTGTGGAGAAAATTCAAACCTCGCAATGTTTATTTTCTTTCCAGCCAACATCTGTGTACATGTTACCGTCTATTTATTGCTCCATGCATGTCAAATTCCCTGGGGTATGGACTTGCTTTACTCATTCATAATTGCATGAAATATCAACCAAATTCAGTAATTTTGACATGTATGGATAGCTTAGATCTGGCGCTACATGTTGCAATTATCGGCGGCTTCTTAGAGTTAAAACTTGTGGAGAAAATTCAAACCTCGCAATGTTTATTTTCTTTCCGGCCAACATCTGTGTACATGTTACCGTCTATTTATTGCTCCATGCATGTCAAATTCCCTGGGGTATGGACTTGCTTTACTCATTCATAATTGCATGAAATATCAACCAAATTCAGTAATTTTGACATGTATGGATAGCTTAGATCTGGCGCTACATGTTGCAATTATCGGCGGCTTCTTAGAGTTAAAACTTGTGGAGAAAATTCAAACCTCGCAATGTTTATTTTCTTCCCGGCCACCATCTGTGTGCAGATTACCTTTTATTTATTGCTCCATGCATGTCAAATTCCCTGGGGTATGGACTTGCTTTACTCATTCATAATTGCATGAAATATCAACCAAATTCAGTAATTTTGACATGTATGGATAGCTTAGATCTGGCGCTACATGTTGCAATTATCGGCGGCTTCTTAGAGTTAAAACTTGTGGAGAAAATTCAAACCTCGCAATGTTTATTTTCTTTCCGGCCAACATCTGTGTACATGTTACCGTCTATTTATTGCTCCATGCATGTCAAATTCCCTGGGCTATGGACTTGCTTTACTCATTCATAATTGCATGAAATATCAACCAAATTCAGTAATTTTGACATGTATGGATAGCTTAGATCTGGCGCTACATGTTGCAATTATCGGCGGCTTCTTAGAGTTTAAACTTGTGGAGAAAATTCAAACCTCGCAATGTTTATTTTCTTTCCGGCCAACATCTGTGTACATGTTACCGTCTATTTATTGCTCCATGCATGTCAAATTCCCTGGGGTATGGACTTGCTTTACTCATTCATAATTGCATGAAATATCAACCAAATTCAGTAATTTTGACATGTATGGATAGCTTAGATCTGGCGCTACATGTTGCAATTACCGGCGGCTTCTTAGAGTTAAAACTTGTGGAGAAAATTCAAACCTCGCAATGTTTATTTTCTTTCCGGCCACCATCTGTGTGCAGATTACCTTTTATTTATTGCTCCATGCCTGTCAAATTCCCTGGAGTATGGACTTGCTTTACTCATTCATAATTGCATGAAATATCAACCAAATTCAGTAATTTTGACATGTATGGATAGCTTAGATCTGGCGCTACATGTTGCAATTATCGGCGGCTTCTTAGAGTTAAAACTTGTGGAGAAAATTCAAACCTCGCAATGTTTATTTTCTTTCCGGCCAACATCTGTGTACATGTTACCGTCTATTTATTGCTCCATGCATGTCAAATTCCCTGGGGTATGGACTTGCTTTACTCATTCATAATTGCATGAAATATCAACCAAATTCAGTAATTTTGACATGTATGGATAGCTTAGATCTGGCGCTACATGTTGCAATTATCGGCGGCTTCTTAGAGTTAAAACTTGTGGAGAAAATTCAAACCTCGCAATGTTTATTTTCTTTCCGGCCAACATCTGTGTACATGTTACCGTCTATTTATTGCTCCATGCATGTCAAATTCCCTGGGGTATGGACTTGCTTTACTCATTCATAATTGCATGAAATATCAACCAAATTCAGTAATTTTGACATGTATGGATAGCTTAGATCTGGCGCTACATGTTGCAATTATCGGCGGCTTCTTAGAGTTAAAACTTGTGGAGAAAATTCAAACCTCGCAATGTTTATTTTCTTCCCGGCCACCATCTGTGTGCAGATTACCTTTTATTTATTGCTCCATGCATGTCAAATTCCCTGGGGTATGGACTTGCTTTACTCATTCATAATTGCATGAAATATCAACCAAATTCAGTAATTTTGACATGTATGGATAGCTTAGATCTGGCGCTACATGTTGCAATTATCGGCGGCTTCTTAGAGTTAAAACTTGTGGAGAAAATTCAAACCTCGCAATGTTTATTTTCTTTCCGGCCAACATCTGTGTACATGTTACCGTCTATTTATTGCTCCATGCATGTCAAATTCCCTGGGGTATGGACTTGCTTTACTCATTCATAATTGCATGAAATATCAACCAAATTCAGTAATTTTGACATGTATGGATAGCTTAGATCTGGCGCTACATGTTGCAATTATCGGCGGCTTCTTAGAGTTTAAACTTGTGGAGAAAATTCAAACCTCGCAATGTTTATTTTCTTTCCGGCCAACATCTGTGTACATGTTACCGTCTATTTATTGCTCCATGCATGTCAAATTCCCTGGGGTATGGACTTGCTTTACTCATTCATAATTGCATGAAATATCAACCAAATTCAGTAATTTTGACATGTATGGATAGCTTAGATCTGGCGCTACATGTTGCAATTACCGGCGGCTTCTTAGAGTTAAAACTTGTGGAGAAAATTCAAACCTCGCAATGTTTATTTTCTTTCCAGCCAACATCTGTGTACATGTTACCGTCTATTTATTGCTCCATGCATGTCAAATTCCCTGGGGTATGGACTTGCTTTACTCATTCATAATTGCATGAAATATCAACCAAATTCAGTAATTTTGACATGTATGGATAGCTTAGATCTGGCGCTACATGTTGCAATTATCGGCGGCTTCTTAGAGTTAAAACTTGTGGAGAAAATTCAAACCTCGCAATGTTTATTTTCTTTCCGGCCAACATCTGTGTACATGTTACCGTCTATTTATTGCTCCATGCATGTCAAATTCCCTGGGGTATGGACTTGCTTTACTCATTCATAATTGCATGAAATATCAACCAAATTCAGTAATTTTGACATGTATGGATAGCTTAGATCTGGCGCTACATGTTGCAATTATCGGCGGCTTCTTAGAGTTAAAACTTGTGGAGAAAATTCAAACCTCGCAATGTTTATTTTCTTCCCGGCCACCATCTGTGTGCAGATTACCTTTTATTTATTGCTCCATGCATGTCAAATTCCCTGGGGTATGGACTTGCTTTACTCATTCATAATTGCATGAAATATCAACCAAATTCAGTAATTTTGACATGTATGGATAGCTTAGATCTGGCGCTACATGTTGCAATTATCGGCGGCTTCTTAGAGTTAAAACTTGTGGAGAAAATTCAAACCTCGCAATGTTTATTTTCTTTCCGGCCAACATCTGTGTACATGTTACCGTCTATTTATTGCTCCATGCATGTCAAATTCCCTGGGCTATGGACTTGCTTTACTCATTCATAATTGCATGAAATATCAACCAAATTCAGTAATTTTGACATGTATGGATAGCTTAGATCTGGCGCTACATGTTGCAATTATCGGCGGCTTCTTAGAGTTAAAACTTGTGGAGAAAATTCAAACCTCGCAATGTTTATTTTCTTTCCGGCCAACATCTGTGTACATGTTACCGTCTATTTATTGCTCCATGCATGTCAAATTCCCTGGGGTATGGACTTGCTTTACTCATTCATAATTGCATGAAATATCAACCAAATTCAGTAATTTTGACATGTATGGATAGCTTAGATCTGGCGCTACATGTTGCAATTATCGGCGGCTTCTTAGAGTTAAAACTTGTGGAGAAAATTCAAACCTCGCAATGTTTATTTTCTTCCCGGCCACCATCTGTGTGCAGATTACCTTTTATTTATTGCTCCATGCATGTCAAATTCCCTGGGGTATGGACTTGCTTTACTCATTCATAATTGCATGAAATATCAACCAAATTCAGTAATTTTGACATGTATGGATAGCTTAGATCTGGCGCTACATGTTGCAATTATCGGCGGCTTCTTAGAGTTAAAACTTGTGGAGAAAATTCAAACCTCGCAATGTTTATTTTCTTTCCGGCCAACATCTGTGTACATGTTACCGTCTATTTATTGCTCCATGCATGTCAAATTCCCTGGGCTATGGACTTGCTTTACTCATTCATAATTGCATGAAATATCAACCAAATTCAGTAATTTTGACATGTATGGATAGCTTAGATCTGGCGCTACATGTTGCAATTATCGGCGGCTTCTTAGAGTTAAAACTTGTGGAGAAAATTCAAACCTCGCAATGTTTATTTTCTTTCCGGCCAACATCTGTGTACATGTTACCGTCTATTTATTGATCCATGCCTGTCAAATTCCCTGGGGTATGGACTTGCTTTACTCATTCATAATTGCATGAAATATCAACCAAATTCAGTAATTTTGACATGTATGGATAGCTTAGATCTGGCGCTACATGTTGCAATTATCGGCGGCTTCTTAGAGTTAAAACTTGTGGAGAAAATTCAAACCTCGCAATGTTTATTTTCTTCCCGGCCACCATCTGTGTGCAGATTACCTTTTATTTATTGCTCCATGCATGTCAAATTCCCTGGGGTATGGACTTGCTTTACTCATTCATAATTGCATGAAATATCAACCAAATTCAGTAATTTTGACATGTATGGATAGCTTAGATCTGGCGCTACATGTTGCAATTATCGGCGGCTTCTTAGAGTTAAAACTTGTGGAGAAAATTCAAACCTCGCAATGTTTATTTTCTTTCCGGCCAACATCTGTGTACATGTTACCGTCTATTTATTGCTCCATGCATGTCAAATTCCATGGGCTATGGACTTGCTTTACTCATTCATAATTGCATGAAATATCAACCAAATTCAGTAATTTTGACATGTATGGATAGCTTAGATCTGGCGCTACATGTTGCAATTATCGGCGGCTTCTTAGAGTTAAAACTTGTGGAGAAAATTCAAACCTCGCAATGTTTATTTTCTTTCCGGCCAACATCTGTGTACATGTTACCGTCTATTTATTGCTCCATGCCTGTCAAATTCCCTGGGGTATGGACTTGCTTTACTCATTCATAATTGCATGAAATATCAACCAAATTCAGTAATTTTGACATGTATGGATAGCTTAGATCTGGCGCTACATGTTGCAATCATCGGCGGCTTCCTAGAGTTAAAACTTGTGGAGAAAATTCAAACCTCGCAATGTTTATTTTCTTCCCGGCCACCATCTGTGTGCAGATTACCTTTTATTTATTGCTCCATGCATGTCAAATTCCCTGGGGTATGGACTTGCTTTACTCATTCATAATTGCATGAAATATCAACCAAATTCAGTAATTTTGACATGTATGGATAGCTTAGATCTGGCGCTACATGTTGCAATTATCGGCGGCTTCTTAGAGTTTAAACTTGTGGAGAAAATTCAAACCTCGCAATGTTTATTTTCTTTCCGGCCAACATCTGTGTACATGTTACCGTCTATTTATTGCTCCATGCATGTCAAATTCCCTGGGGTATGGACTTGCTTTACTCATTCATAATTGCATGAAATATCAACCAAATTCAGTAATTTTGACATGTATGGATAGCTTAGATCTGGCGCTACATGTTGCAATTATCGGCGGCTTCTTAGAGTTAACACTTGTGGAGAAAATTCAAACCTCGCAATGTTTATTTTCTTCCCGGCCACCATCTGTGTGCAGATTACCTTTTATTTATTGCTCCATGCCTGTCAAATTCCCTGGGGTATGGACTTGCTTTACTCATTCATAATTGCATGAAATATCAACCAAATTCAGTAATTTTGACATGTATGGATAGCTTAGATCTGGCGCTACATGTTGCAATTATCGGCGGCTTCTTAGAGTTAAAACTTGTGGAGAAAATTCAAACCTCGCAATGTTTATTTTCTTTCCGGCCAACATCTGTGTACATGTTACCGTCTATTTATTGCTCCATGCATGTCAAATTCCCTGGGGTATGGACTTGCTTTACTCATTCATAATTGCATGAAATATCAACCAAATTCAGTAATTTTGACATGTATGGATAGCTTAGATCTGGCGCTACATGTTGCAATTATCGGCGGCTTCTTAGAGTTTAAACTTGTGGAGAAAATTCAAACCTCGCAATGTTTATTTTCTTTCCGGCCAACATCTGTGTACATGTTACCGTCTATTTATTGCTCCATGCATGTCAAATTCCCTGGGGTATGGACTTGCTTTACTCATTCATAATTGCATGAAATATCAACCAAATTCAGTAATTTTGACATGTATGGATAGCTTAGATCTGGCGCTACATGTTGCAATTATCGGCGGCTTCTTAGAGTTAACACTTGTGGAGAAAATTCAAACCTCGCAATGTTTATTTTCTTCCCGGCCACCATCTGTGTGCAGATTACCTTTTATTTATTGCTCCATGCCTGTCAAATTCCCTGGGGTATGGACTTGCTTTACTCATTCATAATTGCATGAAATATCAACCAAATTCAGTAATTTTGACATGTATGGATAGCTTAGATCTGGCGCTACATGTTGCAATTATCGGCGGCTTCTTAGAGTTAAAACTTGTGGAGAAAATTCAAACCTCGCAATGTTTATTTTCTTTCCGGCCAACATCTGTGTACATGTTACCGTCTATTTATTGCTCCATGCATGTCAAATTCCCTGGGGTATGGACTTGCTTTACTCATTCATAATTGCATGAAATATCAACCAAATTCAGTAATTTTGACATGTATGGATAGCTTAGATCTGGCGCTACATGTTGCAATTATCGGCGGCTTCTTAGAGTTTCAACTTGTGGAGAAAATTCAAACCTCGCAATGTTTATTTTCTTCCCGGCCACCATCTGTGTGCAGATTACCTTTTATTTATTGCTCCATGCCTGTCAAATTCCCTGGGGTATGGACTTGCTTTACTCATTCATAATTGCATGAAATATCAACCAAATTCAGTAATTTTGACATGTATGGATAGCTTAGATCTGGCGCTACATGTTGCAATTATCGGCGGCTTCTTAGAGTTAAAACTTGTGGAGAAAATTCAAACCTCGCAATGTTTATTTTCTTTCCGGCCAACATCTGTGTACATGTTACCGTCTATTTATTGCTCCATGCATGTCAAATTCCCTGGGGTATGGACTTGCTTTACTCATTCATAATTGCATGAAATATCAACCAAATTCAGTAATTTTGACATGTATGGATAGCTTAGATCTGGCGCTACATGTTGCAATTATCGGCGGCTTCTTAGAGTTTAAACTTGTGGAGAAAATTCAAACCTCGCAATGTTTATTTTCTTTCCGGCCAACATCTGTGTACATGTTACCGTCTATTTATTGCTCCATGCATGTCAAATTCCCTGGGGTATGGACTTGCTTTACTCATTCATAATTGCATGAAATATCAACCAAATTCAGTAATTTTGACATGTATGGATAGCTTAGATCTGGCGCTACATGTTGCAATTATCGGCGGCTTCTTAGAGTTAAAACTTGTGGAGAAAATTCAAACCTCGCAATGTTTATTTTCTTTCCGGCCAACATCTGTGTACATGTTACCGTCTATTTATTGCTCCATGCCTGTCAAATTCCCTGGGGTATGGACTTGCTTTACTCATTCATAATTGCATGAAATATCAACCAAATTCAGTAATTTTGACATGTATGGATAGCTTAGATCTGGCGCTACATGTTGCAATCATCGGCGGCTTCCTAGAGTTAAAACTTGTGGAGAAAATTCAAACCTCGCAATGTTTATTTTCTTCCCGGCCACCATCTGTGTGCAGATTACCTTTTATTTATTGCTCCATGCATGTCAAATTCCCTGGGGTATGGACTTGCTTTACTCATTCATAATTGCATGAAATATCAACCAAATTCAGTAATTTTGACATGTATGGATAGCTTAGATCTGGCGCTACATGTTGCAATTATCGGCGGCTTCTTAGAGTTTAAACTTGTGGAGAAAATTCAAACCTCGCAATGTTTATTTTCTTTCCGGCCAACATCTGTGTACATGTTACCGTCTATTTATTGCTCCATGCATGTCAAATTCCCTGGGGTATGGACTTGCTTTACTCATTCATAATTGCATGAAATATCAACCAAATTCAGTAATTTTGACATGTATGGATAGCTTAGATCTGGCGCTACATGTTGCAATTATCGGCGGCTTCTTAGAGTTAACACTTGTGGAGAAAATTCAAACCTCGCAATGTTTATTTTCTTCCCGGCCACCATCTGTGTGCAGATTACCTTTTATTTATTGCTCCATGCCTGTCAAATTCCCTGGGGTATGGACTTGCTTTACTCATTCATAATTGCATGAAATATCAACCAAATTCAGTAATTTTGACATGTATGGATAGCTTAGATCTGGCGCTACATGTTGCAATTATCGGCGGCTTCTTAGAGTTAAAACTTGTGGAGAAAATTCAAACCTCGCAATGTTTATTTTCTTTCCGGCCAACATCTGTGTACATGTTACCGTCTATTTATTGCTCCATGCATGTCAAATTCCCTGGGGTATGGACTTGCTTTACTCATTCATAATTGCATGAAATATCAACCAAATTCAGTAATTTTGACATGTATGGATAGCTTAGATCTGGCGCTACATGTTGCAATTATCGGCGGCTTCTTAGAGTTTAAACTTGTGGAGAAAATTCAAACCTCGCAATGTTTATTTTCTTTCCGGCCAACATCTGTGTACATGTTACCGTCTATTTATTGCTCCATGCATGTCAAATTCCCTGGGGTATGGACTTGCTTTACTCATTCATAATTGCATGAAATATCAACCAAATTCAGTAATTTTGACATGTATGGATAGCTTAGATCTGGCGCTACATGTTGCAATTATCGGCGGCTTCTTAGAGTTAACACTTGTGGAGAAAATTCAAACCTCGCAATGTTTATTTTCTTCCCGGCCACCATCTGTGTGCAGATTACCTTTTATTTATTGCTCCATGCCTGTCAAATTCCCTGGGGTATGGACTTGCTTTACTCATTCATAATTGCATGAAATATCAACCAAATTCAGTAATTTTGACATGTATGGATAGCTTAGATCTGGCGCTACATGTTGCAATTATCGGCGGCTTCTTAGAGTTAAAACTTGTGGAGAAAATTCAAACCTCGCAATGTTTATTTTCTTTCCGGCCAACATCTGTGTACATGTTACCGTCTATTTATTGCTCCATGCATGTCAAATTCCCTGGGGTATGGACTTGCTTTACTCATTCATAATTGCATGAAATATCAACCAAATTCAGTAATTTTGACATGTATGGATAGCTTAGATCTGGCGCTACATGTTGCAATTATCGGCGGCTTCTTAGAGTTTCAACTTGTGGAGAAAATTCAAACCTCGCAATGTTTATTTTCTTCCCGGCCACCATCTGTGTGCAGATTACCTTTTATTTATTGCTCCATGCCTGTCAAATTCCCTGGGGTATGGACTTGCTTTACTCATTCATAATTGCATGAAATATCAACCAAATTCAGTAATTTTGACATGTATGGATAGCTTAGATCTGGCGCTACATGTTGCAATTATCGGCGGCTTCTTAGAGTTAAAACTTGTGGAGAAAATTCAAACCTCGCAATGTTTATTTTCTTTCCGGCCAACATCTGTGTACATGTTACCGTCTATTTATTGCTCCATGCATGTCAAATTCCCTGGGGTATGGACTTGCTTTACTCATTCATAATTGCATGAAATATCAACCAAATTCAGTAATTTTGACATGTATGGATAGCTTAGATCTGGCGCTACATGTTGCAATTATCGGCGGCTTCTTAGAGTTTAAACTTGTGGAGAAAATTCAAACCTCGCAATGTTTATTTTCTTTCCGGCCAACATCTGTGTACATGTTACCGTCTATTTATTGCTCCATGCATGTCAAATTCCCTGGGGTATGGACTTGCTTTACTCATTCATAATTGCATGAAATATCAACCAAATTCAGTAATTTTGACATGTATGGATAGCTTAGATCTGGCGCTACATGTTGCAATTATCGGCGGCTTCTTAGAGTTAACACTTGTGGAGAAAATTCAAACCTCGCAATGTTTATTTTCTTCCCGGCCACCATCTGTGTGCAGATTACCTTTTATTTATTGCTCCATGCCTGTCAAATTCCCTGGGGTATGGACTTGCTTTACTCATTCATAATTGCATGAAATATCAACCAAATTCAGTAATTTTGACATGTATGGATAGCTTAGATCTGGCGCTACATGTTGCAATTATCGGCGGCTTCTTAGAGTTAAAACTTGTGGAGAAAATTCAAACCTCGCAATGTTTATTTTCTTTCCGGCCAACATCTGTGTACATGTTACCGTCTATTTATTGCTCCATGCATGTCAAATTCCCTGGGGTATGGACTTGCTTTACTCATTCATAATTGCATGAAATATCAACCAAATTCAGTAATTTTGACATGTATGGATAGCTTAGATCTGGCGCTACATGTTGCAATTATCGGCGGCTTCTTAGAGTTTCAACTTGTGGAGAAAATTCAAACCTCGCAATGTTTATTTTCTTTCCGGCCAACATCTGTGTACATGTTACCGTCTATTTATTGCTCCATGCATGTCAAATTCCCTGGGGTATGGACTTGCTTTACTCATTCATAATTGCATGAAATATCAACCAAATTCAGTAATTTTGACATGTATGGATAGCTTAGATCTGGCGCTACATGTTGCAATTATCGGCGGCTTCTTAGAGTTAAAACTTGTGGAGAAAATTCAAACCTCGCAATGTTTATTTTCTTTCCGGCCAACATCTGTGTACATGTTACCGTCTATTTATTGCTCCATGCATGTCAAATTCCCTGGGGTATGGACTTGCTTTACTCATTCATAATTGCATGAAATATCAACCAAATTCAGTAATTTTGACATGTATGGATAGCTTAGATCTGGCGCTACATGTTGCAATTATCGGCGGCTTCTTAGAGTTTAAACTTGTGGAGAAAATTCAAACCTCGCAATGTTTATTTTCTTTCCGGCCAACATCTGTGTACATGTTACCGTCTATTTATTGCTCCATGCATGTCAAATTCCCTGGGGTATGGACTTGCTTTACTCATTCATAATTGCATGAAATATCAACCAAATTCAGTAATTTTGACATGTATGGATAGCTTAGATCTGGCGCTACATGTTGCAATTATCGGCGGCTTCTTAGAGTTAACACTTGTGGAGAAAATTCAAACCTCGCAATGTTTATTTTCTTCCCGGCCACCATCTGTGTGCAGATTACCTTTTATTTATTGCTCCATGCCTGTCAAATTCCCTGGGGTATGGACTTGCTTTACTCATTCATAATTGCATGAAATATCAACCAAATTCAGTAATTTTGACATGTATGGATAGCTTAGATCTGGCGCTACATGTTGCAATTATCGGCGGCTTCTTAGAGTTAAAACTTGTGGAGAAAATTCAAACCTCGCAATGTTTATTTTCTTTCCGGCCAACATCTGTGTACATGTTACCGTCTATTTATTGCTCCATGCATGTCAAATTCCCTGGGGTATGGACTTGCTTTACTCATTCATAATTGCATGAAATATCAACCAAATTCAGTAATTTTGACATGTATGGATAGCTTAGATCTGGCGCTACATGTTGCAATTATCGGCGGCTTCTTAGAGTTTAAACTTGTGGAGAAAATTCAAACCTCGCAATGTTTATTTTCTTTCCGGCCAACATCTGTGTACATGTTACCGTCTATTTATTGCTCCATGCATGTCAAATTCCCTGGGGTATGGACTTGCTTTACTCATTCATAATTGCATGAAATATCAACCAAATTCAGTAATTTTGACATGTATGGATAGCTTAGATCTGGCGCTACATGTTGCAATTATCGGCGGCTTCTTAGAGTTAACACTTGTGGAGAAAATTCAAACCTCGCAATGTTTATTTTCTTCCCGGCCACCATCTGTGTGCAGATTACCTTTTATTTATTGCTCCATGCCTGTCAAATTCCCTGGGGTATGGACTTGCTTTACTCATTCATAATTGCATGAAATATCAACCAAATTCAGTAATTTTGACATGTATGGATAGCTTAGATCTGGCGCTACATGTTGCAATTATCGGCGGCTTCTTAGAGTTAAAACTTGTGGAGAAAATTCAAACCTCGCAATGTTTATTTTCTTTCCGGCCAACATCTGTGTACATGTTACCGTCTATTTATTGCTCCATGCATGTCAAATTCCATGGGCTATGGACTTGCTTTACTCATTCATAATTGCATGAAATATCAACCAAATTCAGTAATTTTGACATGTATGGATAGCTTAGATCTGGCGCTACATGTTGCAATTATCGGCGGCTTCTTAGAGTTAAAACTTGTGGAGAAAATTCAAACCTCGCAATGTTTATTTTCTTTCCGGCCAACATCTGTGTACATGTTACCGTCTATTTATTGCTCCATGCCTGTCAAATTCCCTGGGGTATGGACTTGCTTTACTCATTCATAATTGCATGAAATATCAACCAAATTCAGTAATTTTGACATGTATGGATAGCTTAGATCTGGCGCTACATGTTGCAATTATCGGCGGCTTCTTAGAGTTAAAACTTGTGGAGAAAATTCAAACCTCGCAATGTTTATTTTCTTCCCGGCCACCATCTGTGTGCAGATTACCTTTTATTTATTGCTCCATGCATGTCAAATTCCCTGGGGTATGGACTTGCTTTACTCATTCATAATTGCATGAAATATCAACCAAATTCATTAATTTTGACATGTATGGATAGCTTAGATCTGGCGCTACATGTTGCAATTATCGGCGGCTTCTTAGAGTTAAAACTTGTGGAGAAAATTCAAACCTCGCAATGTTTATTTTCTTTCCGGCCAACATCTGTGTACATGTTACCGTCTATTTATTGCTCCATGCATGTCAAATTCCATGGGCTATGGACTTGCTTTACTCATTCATAATTGCATGAAATATCAACCAAATTCAGTAATTTTGACATGTATGGATAGCTTAGATCTGGCGCTACATGTTGCAATTATCGGCGGCTTCTTAGAGTTAAAACTTGTGGAGAAAATTCAAACCTCGCAATGTTTATTTTCTTTCCGGCCAACATCTGTGTACATGTTACCGTCTATTTATTGCTCCATGCCTGTCAAATTCCCTGGGGTATGGACTTGCTTTACTCATTCATAATTGCATGAAATATCAACCAAATTCAGTAATTTTGACATGTATGGATAGCTTAGATCTGGCGCTACATGTTGCAATCATCGGCGGCTTCCTAGAGTTAAAACTTGTGGAGAAAATTCAAACCTCGCAATGTTTATTTTCTTCCCGGCCACCATCTGTGTGCAGATTACCTTTTATTTATTGCTCCATGCATGTCAAATTCCCTGGGGTATGGACTTGCTTTACTCATTCATAATTGCATGAAATATCAACCAAATTCAGTAATTTTGACATGTATGGATAGCTTAGATCTGGCGCTACATGTTGCAATTATCGGCGGCTTCTTAGAGTTTAAACTTGTGGAGAAAATTCAAACCTCGCAATGTTTATTTTCTTTCCGGCCAACATCTGTGTACATGTTACCGTCTATTTATTGCTCCATGCATGTCAAATTCCCTGGGGTATGGACTTGCTTTACTCATTCATAATTGCATGAAATATCAACCAAATTCAGTAATTTTGACATGTATGGATAGCTTAGATCTGGCGCTACATGTTGCAATTATCGGCGGCTTCTTAGAGTTAACACTTGTGGAGAAAATTCAAACCTCGCAATGTTTATTTTCTTCCCGGCCACCATCTGTGTGCAGATTACCTTTTATTTATTGCTCCATGCCTGTCAAATTCCCTGGGGTATGGACTTGCTTTACTCATTCATAATTGCATGAAATATCAACCAAATTCAGTAATTTTGACATGTATGGATAGCTTAGATCTGGCGCTACATGTTGCAATTATCGGCGGCTTCTTAGAGTTAAAACTTGTGGAGAAAATTCAAACCTCGCAATGTTTATTTTCTTTCCGGCCAACATCTGTGTACATGTTACCGTCTATTTATTGCTCCATGCATGTCAAATTCCCTGGGGTATGGACTTGCTTTACTCATTCATAATTGCATGAAATATCAACCAAATTCAGTAATTTTGACATGTATGGATAGCTTAGATCTGGCGCTACATGTTGCAATTATCGGCGGCTTCTTAGAGTTTAAACTTGTGGAGAAAATTCAAACCTCGCAATGTTTATTTTCTTTCCGGCCAACATCTGTGTACATGTTACCGTCTATTTATTGCTCCATGCATGTCAAATTCCCTGGGGTATGGACTTGCTTTACTCATTCATAATTGCATGAAATATCAACCAAATTCAGTAATTTTGACATGTATGGATAGCTTAGATCTGGCGCTACATGTTGCAATTATCGGCGGCTTCTTAGAGTTAACACTTGTGGAGAAAATTCAAACCTCGCAATGTTTATTTTCTTCCCGGCCACCATCTGTGTGCAGATTACCTTTTATTTATTGCTCCATGCCTGTCAAATTCCCTGGGGTATGGACTTGCTTTACTCATTCATAATTGCATGAAATATCAACCAAATTCAGTAATTTTGACATGTATGGATAGCTTAGATCTGGCGCTACATGTTGCAATTATCGGCGGCTTCTTAGAGTTAAAACTTGTGGAGAAAATTCAAACCTCGCAATGTTTATTTTCTTTCCGGCCAACATCTGTGTACATGTTACCGTCTATTTATTGCTCCATGCATGTCAAATTCCCTGGGGTATGGACTTGCTTTACTCATTCATAATTGCATGAAATATCAACCAAATTCAGTAATTTTGACATGTATGGATAGCTTAGATCTGGCGCTACATGTTGCAATTATCGGCGGCTTCTTAGAGTTTCAACTTGTGGAGAAAATTCAAACCTCGCAATGTTTATTTTCTTCCCGGCCACCATCTGTGTGCAGATTACCTTTTATTTATTGCTCCATGCCTGTCAAATTCCCTGGGGTATGGACTTGCTTTACTCATTCATAATTGCATGAAATATCAACCAAATTCAGTAATTTTGACATGTATGGATAGCTTAGATCTGGCGCTACATGTTGCAATTATCGGCGGCTTCTTAGAGTTAAAACTTGTGGAGAAAATTCAAACCTCGCAATGTTTATTTTCTTTCCGGCCAACATCTGTGTACATGTTACCGTCTATTTATTGCTCCATGCATGTCAAATTCCCTGGGGTATGGACTTGCTTTACTCATTCATAATTGCATGAAATATCAACCAAATTCAGTAATTTTGACATGTATGGATAGCTTAGATCTGGCGCTACATGTTGCAATTATCGGCGGCTTCTTAGAGTTTAAACTTGTGGAGAAAATTCAAACCTCGCAATGTTTATTTTCTTTCCGGCCAACATCTGTGTACATGTTACCGTCTATTTATTGCTCCATGCATGTCAAATTCCCTGGGGTATGGACTTGCTTTACTCATTCATAATTGCATGAAATATCAACCAAATTCAGTAATTTTGACATGTATGGATAGCTTAGATCTGGCGCTACATGTTGCAATTATCGGCGGCTTCTTAGAGTTAACACTTGTGGAGAAAATTCAAACCTCGCAATGTTTATTTTCTTCCCGGCCACCATCTGTGTGCAGATTACCTTTTATTTATTGCTCCATGCCTGTCAAATTCCCTGGGGTATGGACTTGCTTTACTCATTCATAATTGCATGAAATATCAACCAAATTCAGTAATTTTGACATGTATGGATAGCTTAGATCTGGCGCTACATGTTGCAATTATCGGCGGCTTCTTAGAGTTAAAACTTGTGGAGAAAATTCAAACCTCGCAATGTTTATTTTCTTTCCGGCCAACATCTGTGTACATGTTACCGTCTATTTATTGCTCCATGCATGTCAAATTCCCTGGGGTATGGACTTGCTTTACTCATTCATAATTGCATGAAATATCAACCAAATTCAGTAATTTTGACATGTATGGATAGCTTAGATCTGGCGCTACATGTTGCAATTATCGGCGGCTTCTTAGAGTTTCAACTTGTGGAGAAAATTCAAACCTCGCAATGTTTATTTTCTTTCCGGCCAACATCTGTGTACATGTTACCGTCTATTTATTGCTCCATGCATGTCAAATTCCCTGGGGTATGGACTTGCTTTACTCATTCATAATTGCATGAAATATCAACCAAATTCAGTAATTTTGACATGTATGGATAGCTTAGATCTGGCGCTACATGTTGCAATTATCGGCGGCTTCTTAGAGTTAAAACTTGTGGAGAAAATTCAAACCTCGCAATGTTTATTTTCTTTCCGGCCAACATCTGTGTACATGTTACCGTCTATTTATTGCTCCATGCATGTCAAATTCCCTGGGGTATGGACTTGCTTTACTCATTCATAATTGCATGAAATATCAACCAAATTCAGTAATTTTGACATGTATGGATAGCTTAGATCTGGCGCTACATGTTGCAATTATCGGCGGCTTCTTAGAGTTTAAACTTGTGGAGAAAATTCAAACCTCGCAATGTTTATTTTCTTTCCGGCCAACATCTGTGTACATGTTACCGTCTATTTATTGCTCCATGCATGTCAAATTCCCTGGGGTATGGACTTGCTTTACTCATTCATAATTGCATGAAATATCAACCAAATTCAGTAATTTTGACATGTATGGATAGCTTAGATCTGGCGCTACATGTTGCAATTATCGGCGGCTTCTTAGAGTTAACACTTGTGGAGAAAATTCAAACCTCGCAATGTTTATTTTCTTCCCGGCCACCATCTGTGTGCAGATTACCTTTTATTTATTGCTCCATGCCTGTCAAATTCCCTGGGGTATGGACTTGCTTTACTCATTCATAATTGCATGAAATATCAACCAAATTCAGTAATTTTGACATGTATGGATAGCTTAGATCTGGCGCTACATGTTGCAATTATCGGCGGCTTCTTAGAGTTAAAACTTGTGGAGAAAATTCAAACCTCGCAATGTTTATTTTCTTTCCGGCCAACATCTGTGTACATGTTACCGTCTATTTATTGCTCCATGCATGTCAAATTCCCTGGGGTATGGACTTGCTTTACTCATTCATAATTGCATGAAATATCAACCAAATTCAGTAATTTTGACATGTATGGATAGCTTAGATCTGGCGCTACATGTTGCAATTATCGGCGGCTTCTTAGAGTTTAAACTTGTGGAGAAAATTCAAACCTCGCAATGTTTATTTTCTTTCCGGCCAACATCTGTGTACATGTTACCGTCTATTTATTGCTCCATGCATGTCAAATTCCCTGGGGTATGGACTTGCTTTACTCATTCATAATTGCATGAAATATCAACCAAATTCAGTAATTTTGACATGTATGGATAGCTTAGATCTGGCGCTACATGTTGCAATTATCGGCGGCTTCTTAGAGTTAACACTTGTGGAGAAAATTCAAACCTCGCAATGTTTATTTTCTTCCCGGCCACCATCTGTGTGCAGATTACCTTTTATTTATTGCTCCATGCCTGTCAAATTCCCTGGGGTATGGACTTGCTTTACTCATTCATAATTGCATGAAATATCAACCAAATTCAGTAATTTTGACATGTATGGATAGCTTAGATCTGGCGCTACATGTTGCAATTATCGGCGGCTTCTTAGAGTTAAAACTTGTGGAGAAAATTCAAACCTCGCAATGTTTATTTTCTTTCCGGCCAACATCTGTGTACATGTTACCGTCTATTTATTGCTCCATGCATGTCAAATTCCATGGGCTATGGACTTGCTTTACTCATTCATAATTGCATGAAATATCAACCAAATTCAGTAATTTTGACATGTATGGATAGCTTAGATCTGGCGCTACATGTTGCAATTATCGGCGGCTTCTTAGAGTTAAAACTTGTGGAGAAAATTCAAACCTCGCAATGTTTATTTTCTTTCCGGCCAACATCTGTGTACATGTTACCGTCTATTTATTGCTCCATGCCTGTCAAATTCCCTGGGGTATGGACTTGCTTTACTCATTCATAATTGCATGAAATATCAACCAAATTCAGTAATTTTGACATGTATGGATAGCTTAGATCTGGCGCTACATGTTGCAATTATCGGCGGCTTCTTAGAGTTAAAACTTGTGGAGAAAATTCAAACCTCGCAATGTTTATTTTCTTCCCGGCCACCATCTGTGTGCAGATTACCTTTTATTTATTGCTCCATGCATGTCAAATTCCCTGGGGTATGGACTTGCTTTACTCATTCATAATTGCATGAAATATCAACCAAATTCATTAATTTTGACATGTATGGATAGCTTAGATCTGGCGCTACATGTTGCAATTATCGGCGGCTTCTTAGAGTTAAAACTTGTGGAGAAAATTCAAACCTCGCAATGTTTATTTTCTTTCCGGCCAACATCTGTGTACATGTTACCGTCTATTTATTGCTCCATGCATGTCAAATTCCATGGGCTATGGACTTGCTTTACTCATTCATAATTGCATGAAATATCAACCAAATTCAGTAATTTTGACATGTATGGATAGCTTAGATCTGGCGCTACATGTTGCAATTATCGGCGGCTTCTTAGAGTTAAAACTTGTGGAGAAAATTCAAACCTCGCAATGTTTATTTTCTTTCCGGCCAACATCTGTGTACATGTTACCGTCTATTTATTGCTCCATGCCTGTCAAATTCCCTGGGGTATGGACTTGCTTTACTCATTCATAATTGCATGAAATATCAACCAAATTCAGTAATTTTGACATGTATGGATAGCTTAGATCTGGCGCTACATGTTGCAATCATCGGCGGCTTCCTAGAGTTAAAACTTGTGGAGAAAATTCAAACCTCGCAATGTTTATTTTCTTCCCGGCCACCATCTGTGTGCAGATTACCTTTTATTTATTGCTCCATGCATGTCAAATTCCCTGGGGTATGGACTTGCTTTACTCATTCATAATTGCATGAAATATCAACCAAATTCAGTAATTTTGACATGTATGGATAGCTTAGATCTGGCGCTACATGTTGCAATTATCGGCGGCTTCTTAGAGTTTAAACTTGTGGAGAAAATTCAAACCTCGCAATGTTTATTTTCTTTCCGGCCAACATCTGTGTACATGTTACCGTCTATTTATTGCTCCATGCATGTCAAATTCCCTGGGGTATGGACTTGCTTTACTCATTCATAATTGCATGAAATATCAACCAAATTCAGTAATTTTGACATGTATGGATAGCTTAGATCTGGCGCTACATGTTGCAATTATCGGCGGCTTCTTAGAGTTAACACTTGTGGAGAAAATTCAAACCTCGCAATGTTTATTTTCTTCCCGGCCACCATCTGTGTGCAGATTACCTTTTATTTATTGCTCCATGCCTGTCAAATTCCCTGGGGTATGGACTTGCTTTACTCATTCATAATTGCATGAAATATCAACCAAATTCAGTAATTTTGACATGTATGGATAGCTTAGATCTGGCGCTACATGTTGCAATTATCGGCGGCTTCTTAGAGTTAAAACTTGTGGAGAAAATTCAAACCTCGCAATGTTTATTTTCTTTCCGGCCAACATCTGTGTACATGTTACCGTCTATTTATTGCTCCATGCATGTCAAATTCCCTGGGGTATGGACTTGCTTTACTCATTCATAATTGCATGAAATATCAACCAAATTCAGTAATTTTGACATGTATGGATAGCTTAGATCTGGCGCTACATGTTGCAATTATCGGCGGCTTCTTAGAGTTTAAACTTGTGGAGAAAATTCAAACCTCGCAATGTTTATTTTCTTTCCGGCCAACATCTGTGTACATGTTACCGTCTATTTATTGCTCCATGCATGTCAAATTCCCTGGGGTATGGACTTGCTTTACTCATTCATAATTGCATGAAATATCAACCAAATTCAGTAATTTTGACATGTATGGATAGCTTAGATCTGGCGCTACATGTTGCAATTATCGGCGGCTTCTTAGAGTTAACACTTGTGGAGAAAATTCAAACCTCGCAATGTTTATTTTCTTCCCGGCCACCATCTGTGTGCAGATTACCTTTTATTTATTGCTCCATGCCTGTCAAATTCCCTGGGGTATGGACTTGCTTTACTCATTCATAATTGCATGAAATATCAACCAAATTCAGTAATTTTGACATGTATGGATAGCTTAGATCTGGCGCTACATGTTGCAATTATCGGCGGCTTCTTAGAGTTAAAACTTGTGGAGAAAATTCAAACCTCGCAATGTTTATTTTCTTTCCGGCCAACATCTGTGTACATGTTACCGTCTATTTATTGCTCCATGCATGTCAAATTCCCTGGGGTATGGACTTGCTTTACTCATTCATAATTGCATGAAATATCAACCAAATTCAGTAATTTTGACATGTATGGATAGCTTAGATCTGGCGCTACATGTTGCAATTATCGGCGGCTTCTTAGAGTTTCAACTTGTGGAGAAAATTCAAACCTCGCAATGTTTATTTTCTTCCCGGCCACCATCTGTGTGCAGATTACCTTTTATTTATTGCTCCATGCCTGTCAAATTCCCTGGGGTATGGACTTGCTTTACTCATTCATAATTGCATGAAATATCAACCAAATTCAGTAATTTTGACATGTATGGATAGCTTAGATCTGGCGCTACATGTTGCAATTATCGGCGGCTTCTTAGAGTTAAAACTTGTGGAGAAAATTCAAACCTCGCAATGTTTATTTTCTTTCCGGCCAACATCTGTGTACATGTTACCGTCTATTTATTGCTCCATGCATGTCAAATTCCCTGGGGTATGGACTTGCTTTACTCATTCATAATTGCATGAAATATCAACCAAATTCAGTAATTTTGACATGTATGGATAGCTTAGATCTGGCGCTACATGTTGCAATTATCGGCGGCTTCTTAGAGTTTAAACTTGTGGAGAAAATTCAAACCTCGCAATGTTTATTTTCTTTCCGGCCAACATCTGTGTACATGTTACCGTCTATTTATTGCTCCATGCATGTCAAATTCCCTGGGGTATGGACTTGCTTTACTCATTCATAATTGCATGAAATATCAACCAAATTCAGTAATTTTGACATGTATGGATAGCTTAGATCTGGCGCTACATGTTGCAATTATCGGCGGCTTCTTAGAGTTAACACTTGTGGAGAAAATTCAAACCTCGCAATGTTTATTTTCTTCCCGGCCACCATCTGTGTGCAGATTACCTTTTATTTATTGCTCCATGCCTGTCAAATTCCCTGGGGTATGGACTTGCTTTACTCATTCATAATTGCATGAAATATCAACCAAATTCAGTAATTTTGACATGTATGGATAGCTTAGATCTGGCGCTACATGTTGCAATTATCGGCGGCTTCTTAGAGTTAAAACTTGTGGAGAAAATTCAAACCTCGCAATGTTTATTTTCTTTCCGGCCAACATCTGTGTACATGTTACCGTCTATTTATTGCTCCATGCATGTCAAATTCCCTGGGGTATGGACTTGCTTTACTCATTCATAATTGCATGAAATATCAACCAAATTCAGTAATTTTGACATGTATGGATAGCTTAGATCTGGCGCTACATGTTGCAATTATCGGCGGCTTCTTAGAGTTTCAACTTGTGGAGAAAATTCAAACCTCGCAATGTTTATTTTCTTTCCGGCCAACATCTGTGTACATGTTACCGTCTATTTATTGCTCCATGCATGTCAAATTCCCTGGGGTATGGACTTGCTTTACTCATTCATAATTGCATGAAATATCAACCAAATTCAGTAATTTTGACATGTATGGATAGCTTAGATCTGGCGCTACATGTTGCAATTATCGGCGGCTTCTTAGAGTTAAAACTTGTGGAGAAAATTCAAACCTCGCAATGTTTATTTTCTTTCCGGCCAACATCTGTGTACATGTTACCGTCTATTTATTGCTCCATGCATGTCAAATTCCCTGGGGTATGGACTTGCTTTACTCATTCATAATTGCATGAAATATCAACCAAATTCAGTAATTTTGACATGTATGGATAGCTTAGATCTGGCGCTACATGTTGCAATTATCGGCGGCTTCTTAGAGTTTAAACTTGTGGAGAAAATTCAAACCTCGCAATGTTTATTTTCTTTCCGGCCAACATCTGTGTACATGTTACCGTCTATTTATTGCTCCATGCATGTCAAATTCCCTGGGGTATGGACTTGCTTTACTCATTCATAATTGCATGAAATATCAACCAAATTCAGTAATTTTGACATGTATGGATAGCTTAGATCTGGCGCTACATGTTGCAATTATCGGCGGCTTCTTAGAGTTAACACTTGTGGAGAAAATTCAAACCTCGCAATGTTTATTTTCTTCCGGCCACCATCTGTGTGCAGATTACCTTTTATTTATTGCTCCATGCCTGTCAAATTCCCTGGGGTATGGACTTGCTTTACTCATTCATAATTGCATGAAATATCAACCAAATTCAGTAATTTTGACATGTATGGATAGCTTAGATCTGGCGCTACATGTTGCAATTATCGGCGGCTTCTTAGAGTTAAAACTTGTGGAGAAAATTCAAACCTCGCAATGTTTATTTTCTTTCCGGCCAACATCTGTGTACATGTTACCGTCTATTTATTGCTCCATGCATGTCAAATTCCCTGGGGTATGGACTTGCTTTACTCATTCATAATTGCATGAAATATCAACCAAATTCAGTAATTTTGACATGTATGGATAGCTTAGATCTGGCGCTACATGTTGCAATTATCGGCGGCTTCTTAGAGTTTAAACTTGTGGAGAAAATTCAAACCTCGCAATGTTTATTTTCTTTCCGGCCAACATCTGTGTACATGTTACCGTCTATTTATTGCTCCATGCATGTCAAATTCCCTGGGGTATGGACTTGCTTTACTCATTCATAATTGCATGAAATATCAACCAAATTCAGTAATTTTGACATGTATGGATAGCTTAGATCTGGCGCTACATGTTGCAATTATCGGCGGCTTCTTAGAGTTAACACTTGTGGAGAAAATTCAAACCTCGCAATGTTTATTTTCTTCCCGGCCACCATCTGTGTGCAGATTACCTTTTATTTATTGCTCCATGCCTGTCAAATTCCCTGGGGTATGGACTTGCTTTACTCATTCATAATTGCATGAAATATCAACCAAATTCAGTAATTTTGACATGTATGGATAGCTTAGATCTGGCGCTACATGTTGCAATTATCGGCGGCTTCTTAGAGTTAAAACTTGTGGAGAAAATTCAAACCTCGCAATGTTTATTTTCTTTCCGGCCAACATCTGTGTACATGTTACCGTCTATTTATTGCTCCATGCATGTCAAATTCCATGGGCTATGGACTTGCTTTACTCATTCATAATTGCATGAAATATCAACCAAATTCAGTAATTTTGACATGTATGGATAGCTTAGATCTGGCGCTACATGTTGCAATTATCGGCGGCTTCTTAGAGTTAAAACTTGTGGAGAAAATTCAAACCTCGCAATGTTTATTTTCTTTCCGGCCAACATCTGTGTACATGTTACCGTCTATTTATTGCTCCATGCCTGTCAAATTCCCTGGGGTATGGACTTGCTTTACTCATTCATAATTGCATGAAATATCAACCAAATTCAGTAATTTTGACATGTATGGATAGCTTAGATCTGGCGCTACATGTTGCAATTATCGGCGGCTTCTTAGAGTTAAAACTTGTGGAGAAAATTCAAACCTCGCAATGTTTATTTTCTTCCCGGCCACCATCTGTGTGCAGATTACCTTTTATTTATTGCTCCATGCATGTCAAATTCCCTGGGGTATGGACTTGCTTTACTCATTCATAATTGCATGAAATATCAACCAAATTCAGTAATTTTGACATGTATGGATAGCTTAGATCTGGCGCTACATGTTGCAATTATCGGCGGCTTCTTAGAGTTAAAACTTGTGGAGAAAATTCAAACCTCGCAATGTTTATTTTCTTTCCGGCCAACATCTGTGTACATGTTACCGTCTATTTATTGCTCCATGCATGTCAAATTCCCTGGGGTATGGACTTGCTTTACTCATTCATAATTGCATGAAATATCAACCAAATTCAGTAATTTTGACATGTATGGATAGCTTAGATCTGGCGCTACATGTTGCAATTATCGGCGGCTTCTTAGAGTTAAAACTTGTGGAGAAAATTCAAACCTCGCAATGTTTATTTTCTTTCCGGCCAACATCTGTGTACATGTTACCGTCTATTTATTGCTCCATGCATGTCAAATTCCCCTGGGGTATGGACTTGCTTTACTCATTCATAATTGCATGAAATATCAACCAAATTCAGTAATTTTGACATGTATGGATAGCTTAGATCTGGCGCTACATGTTGCAATTATCGGCGGCTTCTTAGAGTTTAAACTTGTGGAGAAAATTCAAACCTCGCAATGTTTATTTTCTTTCCCGGCCAACCATCTGTGTACATGTTACCGTCTATTTATTGCTCCATGCATGTCAAAATTCCCCTGGGGTATGGACTTGCTTTACTCATTCATAATTGCATGAAATATCAACCAAATTCAGTAATTTTGACATGTATGGATAGCTTAGATCTGGCGCTACATGTTGCAATTATCGGCGGCTTCTTAGAGTTAAAACTTGTGGAGAAAATTCAAACCTCGCAATGTTTATTTTCTTCCGGCCACCATCTGTGTGCAGATTACCTTTTATTTATTGCTCCATGCCTGTCAAATTCCCTGGGGTATGGACTTGCTTTACTCATTCATAATTGCATGAAATATCAACCAAATTCAGTAATTTTGACATGTATGGATAGCTTAGATCTGGCGCTACATGTTGCAATTATCGGCGGCTTCTTAGAGTTAAACTTGTGGAGAAAAATTCAAACCTCGCAATGTTTATTTTCTTTCCGGGCCACCATCTGTGTACATGGTTACCGTCTATTTATTGCTCCCATGCATGTCAAATTCCCTGGGTATGGACTTGCTTTACTCATTTCATAATTTGCATGAAATATCAACCAAATTCAGTAATTTTGACATGTATGGATAGCTTAGATCTGGCGCTACATGTTGCAATTATCGGCGGCTTCTTAGAGTTTAAACTTGTGGAGAAAATTCAAACCTCGCAATGTTTATTTCTTTCCGGCCACATCTGTGTACATGTTACCGTCTATTTATTGCTCCATGCATGTCAAATTCCCTGGGGTATGGACTTGCTTTACTCATTCATAATTGCATGAAATATCAACCAAATTCAGTAATTTTGACATGTATGGATAGCTTAGATCTGGCGCTACATGTTGCAATTATCGGCGGCTTCTTAGAGTTAACACTTGTGGAGAAAATTCAAACCTCGCAATGTTTATTTTCTTCCGGCCACCATCTGTGTGCAGATTACCTTTTATTTATTGCTCCATGCCTGTCAAATCCCTGGGGTATGGACTTGCTTTACTCATTCATAATTGCATGAAATATCAACCAAATTCAGTAATTTTGACATGTATGGATAGCTTAGATCTGGCGCTACATGTTGCAATTATCGGCGGCTTCTTAGAGTTAAAACTTGTGGAGAAAATTCAAACCTCGCAATGTTTATTTTCTTTCCGGCTGTGTACATGTTACCGTCTATTTATTGCTCCATGCATGTCAAATTCCCTGGGGTATGGACTTGCTTTACTCATTCATAATTGCATGAAATATCAACCAAATTCAGTAATTTTGACATGTATGGATAGCTTAGATCTGGCGCTACATGTTGCAATTATCGGCGGCTTCTTAGAGTTTCAACTTGTGGAGAAAATTCAAACCTCGCAATGTTTATTTTCTTTCGGCCAACATCTGTGTACATGTTACCGTCTATTTATTGCTCCATGCATGTCAAATTCCCTGGGGTATGGACTTGCTTTACTCATTCATAATTGCATGAAATATCAACCAAATTCAGTAATTTTGACATGTATGGATAGCTTAGATCTGGCGCTACATGTTGCAATTATCGGCGGCTTCTTAGAGTTAAAACTTGTGGAGAAAATTCAACCTCGCAATGTTATTTTCTTTCCGGCCAACATCTGTGTACATGTTACCGTCTATTTATTGCTCCATGCATGTCAAATTCCCTGGGGTATGGACTTGCTTTACTCATTCATAATTGCATGAAATATCAACCAAATTCAGTAATTTTGACATGTATGGATAGCTTAGATCTGGCGCTACATGTTGCAATTATCGGCGGCTTCTTAGAGTTTAAACTTGTGGAGAAAATTCAAACCTCGCAATGTTTATTTTCTTTCCGGCCAACATCTGTGTACATGTTACCGTCTATTTATTGCTCCATGCATGTCAAATTCCCTGGGGTATGGACTTGCTTTACTCATTCATAATTGCATGAAATATCAACCAAATTCAGTAATTTTAATTTTGACATGTATGGATAGCTTAGATCTGGCGCTACATGTTGCAATTATCGGCGGCTTCTTAGAGTTAACACTTGTGGAGAAAATTCAAACCTCGCAATGTTTATTTTCTTCCCGGCCACCATCTGTGTGCAGATTA